>VXAD01012658.1:101052-197494 GCA_013399195.1 Dicrurus megarhynchus | reverse complement strand
AAAAGAAAAGAAAAGAAAAGAAAAGAAAAGAGAAAAGAAAAGAAAAGAAAAGAAAAGAAAAGAAAAGAAAAGAAAAGAAAAGAAAAGAAAAGAAAAGAAAAGAAAAGAAAAGAAAAGAAAAGAAAAGAAAAGAAAAGAAAAGAAAAGAAAAGAAAAGAAAAGAAAAGAAAAGAAAAGAAAAAGCACATTGTTGCTACCCATGTATTAATCATGGTAACTCTGTCTTCAGCTCCTCAAAATTTCATATAGATAAAAATGACAGAATACTTATACGTAGGAATTTTAATACTGTAATAAATTGTCTTTTATTACAGTTATAATTGAGAACTGAGAGCATTTTTGTTTAAAGATGTGGATGCCATTATAATGGATTATTATCATGTCCTTGAAAGCTCACATTACTTTGTTACACTGGGGTTCTGGGAATTGAAGGAGGACATGTTTCTGTGAGCAAAAGCCAGTACAGGCAAGTCGGAAAACTGATGTTATGTTCCAAGGATTGCAATTTGTTCCAAAGGGAGGAGAAACACTTTCCTTTACAGGTGTAAATGGTGATATAAGTACACTGTGGAACAGCCAGTTTGGCACATTCACATATACAAACGACTGTGTGTATATGAATCTATGTGTGCCATACCCCAGGAACTGTAGTCAAGTACAGAGAGTTAAGAGGGCACAGATGGAAAGGATATGGAAAATCCTGTAGGCAAGCAGCTGATTTGCTCTAATTGAGTAAAGAGGAGAAAACCACACATAAATCTTCTTAATCTTTTTAGTTTAAAAAAAAATATTCTGAATATTTTGTGCTGTTCTAGCCAAAAAATTTGTAAGACTAGACATAAGAATTTACACTGAAATCCATAACTAAATTTAAGGCTGACACATATATCATTCAGTACTTGAAAAACCAACCAACCAAAAACAAAAACAAAAAACCCCAAACCAACCAAACAAAAAAGCCATCATTTTTGGTCCATTTTTAAATTCTGTGCAATTAGATGGGCAGTTACATCAGAACAGAACAGACTCCACAATAAAACATGAGCAAAAAATGTAAATTGAATTCAACTTGAAAGTATATTTCACTTATTAACAGTGAATCAATACTATACTCATAATAAGAAGAAAACCAAGATAGCATAAGAATTCGTGATCAGAAATCTTAATCCTGTTTTCCATTAAACACATGAAGAAATCTAATCTCATTAACAGATTTTTTTTTTGGCAAGTGCAACAGTAATATTTTTTAAAATTAATATCCTATATATTTTATATTAGTTGAGTACCACTAAATTGATACAAGGCATCTGTCTATTTACACTTGAAGTGCTTGTCTTTATAAGTTGTGTTAGAAAAGTAAAACAGCTTTTCTTTAGCACAATCAACATTATCCTGTGCGATGTGTATTTCATCAGAGGAGAAGACCGAGGTTAAGGAAAATGTAAGTTTTAAGATATGGTTTTTTAAATCAGGAATTACAAAAAAATGGTTTTCTTTATTTCACTGCAGAAATGTAAGATTTTTGTCGTTCCTTTTTAACAATGCTCACAAATAAAAAAGTAACAGAACTCCCTGAAAAACATCTGTCTCATTAAGGAATACTGTGGAACATGAAAAAATAAGCAAATTTGATTTTCTTGTTCAAATAATAGGCTTCAGCTTCAATCTTTCCACTAGTCTCTAGGGAATCCCCAAATTATTGATGATTCTGTTGCAATCTGGCTGATCTGATAAAATCTCTCACTTTTCTACACTCTGAAATTCTTTTCTGAGATAAAGTGAGCTTTTTTTTTTACTTTTAATCAAAAGAGAGGTACATTAAAAAAAAAAAGTTTCTAACTTGTTTTTTCTCCATTAACATTTTTAAGGAAAGTATGTTTAATTACAAGATTTTTATCTCACTCTCTTTGTAACTCAGCTAAAACTGTGTTAATGAGATAGGTATGACATCGAAAAGGGTAGTTTTATAAAGCCACATGAGCATTGATTAGTCTACATTTGTCTTGTATCAGATTCTGGGAAACAGTCACATTTTTAAGACAGTAAGAAGCAGTGATGGCATTAATAACTTCAAAAATGTAAGACTATATAAAAAAATAAAATATGTTATAGCAACTGGCTATAAGAAATTTGAAATATTTACATTTGATAATCTTATTCTTGTGGGTGTATTACCAGGATTTCTTCTTAGTTTTTGATTCAACTGAAAATTAGAAAATGCTTCATCTTTGTGCAAAATTGACACTAGTAAATCAAAATCAGAAACAGCAATCACCAAATAGAAGCATATTTTATGTATAGTGAAAAGAAAAATATTATTCCTTGAGATAATAAATAATTTCTTTTACCATGCATACCCCTGCTGGAAGAGGGTTAAAACCAGTTGCTAACGGCTACTCGACTCTACACTATCAATGAAGTATTTCATAACTCCAGGTCATTAAAAGGTAAACAAGCTGTATGTACCAGTTAATACACAACCCATTTCAAACTTAGGTTTAACATAACCTAACATGATTTACAGCACAAACTTTGTTAAGTGGTAAATTAAACTTGCCACTTATTTAACAAATATGCTTGTCAGCTGATATTGAAGACATTTAATTCTAAGGGAATTTGCAAAAATAGAGCAAAAGTAACATAGAAACAGCAGAGCTGTCAATATCCACCATGCAAGAGACAGGAAACTAATTTACTGCATATGTACTCTACAAGGATTTGTATGTTGCTACTGTAAAAAGAAACCCTGTATAATTTGTGGAAATTAATCCTTTGACATGAAAAGTACACACACAATGTACAGTACAAAATGTACTTGAAATCCTTCTAAATATGCCAACAAGCAAGAAAATAAGTAGTCTTAGGGCTATGTTTTCAGAGTCCTTGTTTTACATCATCAGTTTTAGTTTGATCACAGTCAAAGTCAGTCAGACTTGCAGTGCTTATTAAATTGACTATTCCCTTTAGAATACTGAAAATGTGTTTTGATGATATCAGCATTTAAAGTTGATTGTGCTGGAACCTTTTAAAATAAAAACTGAAATTTAGATAAGATGAGTAAATAACTTAAAACTTTTTAATAAACTTTCCAAAATTTCTGTTTTTACCAGTTATTTAACAGTGTCTTTGTTCATTTTTCTAAAAAATCTATAAATGGCAAACCAAAGTAGGATGGCATCCTTGAATCAGTTTAACATTAGAGTAAAACTTTAGAGTAATTCTACTTTTTAGTCTGTTGTTCATAAGAATAAACACTTCAGAGAAAGCTGTGATGATTTATTACTATAGTCTACATATTTTTAAATCAGACTAGCACTACTGATGTGTGCTATTGATCTGGTTAGTAGGTGCATAGTAATCAGAATCACAGGGCCAAGTATTTTTCTTGATCTATACATTCCAGTAAAGTCTTTTTTTCAAGTTTCCCAGAGCAAGAATAAAGCATTAATAAAAATGAAATAAAATCCATGGGTTTTATTGATGCATATAAACAGTGACCATGCTATAATATATTTATGTATTTATTGCATTTATCCACTGCCCCACAATCTCATTCAAAGCTGAGTATAAAAAATGAGGGACCACAAAACATTTTCAAATGACAAGGTATAACATCAGGGAACAATACTACAAAGAAAAATATTTCACCAGTGATATGCCTGAGCTTCAAGATTCTGCATAAAAGGGATATACTATCAAAGGTTGGTTCTGGAAAACACAAGAAGAAAATTTCAAAGATTCCATCTCGGACAGTTTGCCACCAGTCTTGATCTATCATTTTACACGTAGTGAGTCAACTAATGATATCAGGTATGTATCTCTACCTGGCTACAGAACTGAGAAGAATATCTTGAAATTAGTCAATATAGTCAATATAATCAATAGTCAATATAGTCAACATAATAATTCCTATGATTTTTTTTTTTTTAGAAAAAGATATTCAGTAGTCCCTAAAAATTTTGTGCCTTTATAGTAGCATTTGTGATAAATCCAGCAGGTATTTATGAATCAGCTACAATTGTTCTGATACAAGATAATAATATCTTGAATTTTGCTTCAGAAGATATTATTAACTGTGTCCGTATACACTACTATGAGGAAAAAGGAATCTTGTGTTTTCTCTTCCTCCATATACACACTATATAAAAAACCAAATTATTTGAAATAAAATATGCTGACCTGTGCACTCTTTATTCTCTAAGAAAAATACAAAATTAGATAAACAGAAGGCAACAGTCTTTCTGCCTCTGGGTCTGCTCTTGCTATTTGTAAACCCAGAAGCAATTAACTTTTAATGTCTGCTTTAAATTGAAGTTATAAAACCAGAAGAAAATAGTAATAAAAGACAGAAACACTAATAATTATTATCCAGTCTTTACAGACAAAAAAAAAGTCCTATTTGAAAAATAACTTTCTGAAAATTATAATTATGTACTTTGGTCTGCAATTATTTTGTAAGAACTTTTTCAAAGAAATCATTGGGGCAGAGATCTAATTTCTAACAAATTTCAGTAGGTGTACCTTCTTTCTGTGCCTTGGAAAATATCTTTTAGAACCCACTCCTTGGGCAAAACTCCAGCTCAGAAGTAAAATGGAAAAAGGTTTTATTGAATAGTTAATGACTACCTTGAGAACTTCCTACAGCTTTCCAGAGAGAGCATGCTCAAAAGGGTGGGTTCCAGACAACAGGTTTTCCAGACAGTTGTTCAACATGTGTATTTAGTTCCTGATGAAATTAGCTCCCTCGAGATTTTTCAAGGAAAGTAGTGTTCCAGGTGAAGTACTCAACTTTTAAAAGTTTCAAAACATACAAAGCAGAATACATACAAAACAGAGGCAAGTATATGTTCTTCAGAACTGCTGGAAGTGTAAAGACACAAAGTTGCATGTACTTCTATATGTGCATCTGTTATCCTGAATTTTCCAATGCATATGTAATTCTAAAAATATTTTCAGATGCATAGTAACATTTTCACTCCATGAAATGGGACATTCTACCAGTAAAATAATGATGAAGTTTCTAAAGGTGTTATGAATCTTTTCTCCTTACAAGAGTAGTTAAGTATTAAGCTAAGATACAGTTTAAATGAACTATATATTATATAATATTAAGAAATGAATATGAATTAAAACATCCTTCCAATAATGTAACATTTGTTGTGTAACATAAGAATAGTTTAATTGGTTCTTTTGTAGTTATATATTATATGAACAAAACATAACCAAATTGAAACAGCCTAAATCGTAAGCACCTCTGTTCCTTCAAATTTAATTAAATCTTTGAGTATCAGACTGGATGAAAAAAGTTGGAAGGTGGGGGGGAAAAAGACAGAAGAAAACTCGGAGGTTCACAGAACATTAGAGAAAACAAAGCTGCAGGATAAATGTTCGTTATTATTACATGTGATAAATGTTCACCAGTTGAAAAGGATAGTCACTTTATTGTTGACTTCCTTTCTTGGAAATTCATCATATTTAAGTGTAGACATCTACAGTGAAAACAGCTATATTTGATGTAGGCTTTTCCAGCAACAGTGAAAAAACCTGCCAAGAGTGTAATCTATTTCATCAAAAGGTAGATAATTCACACTAGAGCAAACACAGCTTAAAAGTACCTATTTTTCTTGTCTATAAAGTGAGATTAGGCATTTATATATGGATATCTATGCTGAGGACAACTGAAATGTACTTAAGTCACATAAATTTATTATATTATTGTATTATATCATTTTAAATCCTTTACTTTGGAGCAATTATAGTTAAAGACAAATGGATAGTCCTCCCTTGTCCTGAGGACAAAAATACATTAAATTAACCACATAAAGAGATTATTTTTTTATTTTTCTGCTATAGTTTTCTGTTTGCATAGAAGTATGACTTATATTTTGTTGACTTGAATTCACAGTAGGAGTTTCTGAGACTGATTATTCAGAGCACTACAGGATTCTACAATACTTTCAATATTTCCCCAAAGGGAAATGAATGAGTGCAAATAAATCATTAACCAAACACATTGTCTTTTCTGAAGTTTCTGTTTATCATGTTCCCAGCAATAAAAATTGTTAGATAACTTTTATCTTGGGAGACAAAATATTAACCTCGAGGCAATTATTTCAGACTGGATTTTCCATTTTTTTCTCATATTAAATATCTTAAAAATTGCAAATGATGTCACATTCTACTTATAAAAATTAATAGTAGTTGTACTTAAAATTAAGTTACTTTCACTTATTTTTATTAAGCTACTAGAAAAAGCGATAAAATTTTTGATCTAGACATTGAAGGGAACAATTGGTTAGTAAGTAAATTTAAGATGGTATAAGAATAGCATTTGTAGGTAGAAGATAGCAAGAGATGTTAGAACTGGAAAATTCTTGTCACCTTTCTAGTTCCAGGACATTGGTTATTGGTCTACTATTTCTGCAGACAATATCTGGCAAAACCCCATGGTGTGAATGATCCAAACATACTACCAACAGCAAGAAATCCACCTCACTGAAAAAGATTCACAAGATGCCTATTTTGTCCATTTTTCACAGTTTACTTTAGCAAGAAAAAAGCCACCCAAAGACTGCTAATGATGTCTGGTTGCCTTTGTCACTGGTAGAAGTGAAACTAGGCAAGGAGAAGAAAACACATCTTGTTTGTATCTGAGTGTCCTCACATGCCCTCAGGATGGTTAATTGCTTTTTTGCTGAGGATATTTGACTACTTCCCAGAAAGTAAATGATGTGCATTTATATCTGATGCTACAAGCTGTCTGATTGATCGGCTTTACCTCCATAATCTTCCATAGAATTGCAGGTCCCTCCATCAAAATAATTGTGTTATCATACATCTGATTACAGAATAGTTTCAGCAGGAAAATATATTGAATCAATCATTTATGGTAAGACTTAGCTATCATTTTATTTAAATTATTTATACCAGGTATAATTTTATTTAATATTACTGTTACCATGGAGCAGCTAATCCTGGAAAAAATTCCTGAAAAATTAAGGACAAGAAAATCATCAGGAGTAGTCAGCATGGCTTTACCAAGGGGAAGTCATGCTTGACAAACTTTGATAGACTTCTGTGATCAAATGACTCGCCTGGTAAACCAGAGAAAAGCAGTGGATATTGTCTACCTGGGCTTCACGTAGGCCTTCGGCATTGTCAAGATATTAACAGACAAGCCGTTGACGGGTGGCTGAGCAGACAGTGAGGTGGACTGAAAACTGGATGAAAGTCTAGGCTGAGAGGATGGTTATCAGTGACACGAAGTCTAGTTAGAGGCCAGTAACTAGTGGTGTATCTCAGGGGTCAACACTGGTACAAGTCTTCTTTAATATCTTTATTGGTTACCTGGATGATGGGGCAGAGCATACTCTCAGCAAGTTTGCCACAAGAGCAAGAAGGCAGTAGTGGTTAATATGCCAGAGGGTCATGCTGCCATGAAGAGGGACATCAACTGGCTGGAGAAATGGACCATTAAGAACCTCACAAGGTTCAAAAAAGGGAAGCGCAAAGTCAAGTCTCTGGGCAGGAACTACCCCACATACCAATACCTAGTGGGGGACATCCAGCTGGAAAGCTGCTTTGCAGAATTGTACATGGGGGTTCTTGTGGACACCAGGTTGAACATCAGCCAGCAATGTGCTCTTGTTGCAAAGAAGGTAAATACTATTCTCAGCTGCATTAGGTGATGTATTGACATCAATATATTTTGCTACTTTCAAAGGAACTGTATTAAGAAAACTCTAAGATGTTTTTGTGCCCTTCTAATAACTTTTTTTTTTTTCCACTTTCACAGATATGGAGATGAAGATGCTCTAGATAGCCTGAAAGAATGACTGGCCAAGACCATTATAAAGAGGTAGTAATAGGTATAAGCAGGAAAAAGATCAACTAATCTATAAAACCACAATGAAAAAATCATGCTTATCCTTCCCTCACAAAACTAAGCTCAGTGTCAGGGTTTACAAAGAGAAAAAAATTATTATTCTCAAATAGCAAGATGATTGCAATCATAGGAAGGGACTTAGGGCTTCAAATTTACTTGCCCCTGCTCCAGTTCTTCCTTTCAGTAGTTACCCAGAAAGGATATCCTTGCATCCGGCATAGAAATCTGCCCTTTTTAATCCCACAGAGTGTTAGCCATCTGTTCCAAAAGAAAGCAGAGGTCACTAACTGATGTCAGCCTCACCTGATGGGCAGCCACACATCCTGAAAGGGACAGAAACACAGGAATCACACTGTGACTTAAGTCTCAGTGCAAACCTTCAGTTTGCACTCTGAATGTGTATTGGGTTTACATGGTAAAGTTTTGGGAGCAGAGGCACTGCAGGGTGAGAGGAAGGTGCTGATTAAGATTTTAACTATTCTTATTTTAACTATTCTATTCTAATTTAATTGGCAGTAAATTTAATTTCTCCAAGTTGAGTCTGCATACTAGAATAACTAGTGAGTGATCTCCCTGTCCTTATCTTCACCTATGAGCTTCTCCTTCATATTTTCTGCCCCTGTCCTGTTGAGGAGGCAGCATTATGGAACAGCCTGGTGGGCATCTGGCAGCCGAGATTAACGCACCATAGAATGGTTCCATGAGCCTTTAAAGGAGTCCCTTCATAGAAAACAGAGAAACAAAAAAACAAACAAACAAACAAACAAACTACTATCAGCTCTATTTCCCAGTCTAGAATCACAAAAAGATATGTACTGAGCAGAACAATATCCTGTAAAGATCACTCGCAAGACCAACCAAGTGAACTCAACCATGGAGAAAAGTGACAAGTCTCTGTGCCAAAAATTCATCAAACAAAAAAGACTGAAACATCTCAAATGCTCACAGTGCAAGCACTGGAAATTTCGTATCAAAGTCTCTTAGTCATATGCATGTATCTTTGTAAAAGTTCTAGGTTTGGTGTGCATATTCATGATAAGTAAAAATAAGAGAAAACGTTTGCATTCAAAATTGGTGGGAGACATAACTGAGACCCAATTTAGGAACTTATAGAAAGCCAAACAGAACTAAAATTCAAATTTAGCATTTAATTTTATCAAAAGTTTTATTAAAAGGTGGAGTTAATAGCTGAAATACAGGCAACAGCTAAAATCTAATATTGCTAATGGCTCAAAGAGAAATAATTGCTTTTGTTTCAGCTATTGCAGTAACCACAATCTCAACCATTCCCTATGGGTAGATCATATTTTCAGAGTGTGAAACATCACTCCTATAGTCACAGACATGGCAGGAAAAAAATTTACAATAATTAAGGTAATGAACCTGTCCTCCTTTCGTAATGAAGACCTATAGCAAAATTTCGGGATGGAACGACAAGCCATTTATCGCTCTACAACTGCACATATCTCCTGACTCCAAATTCTCTTATTCAAAAATTTATTCTGGTCCCTCACAGCCAAACCTGTTAACTTCCTATCATAGGAGTAGCTGGAATCCCTTCTATACTCTTATTCTGCTGAGAGAATCTCCCCTCTGTCCACATATATTTCTAAGATTTTTTAACTATAGTATATATGCAACTCAGATATTTTAACTGGATCAAAATTTACATTAACAATATGGAAGACTAGTGTAGCCAACACTACAAAGAAGTTTATTGTGTTCTGAGCAGAACTGAAATATATTTACACTTTCTAGTTTCATATAAGATAAAAATGCTTTATCTGCTATTGATAAATACAACAGCAGCCTTTTTAATCTGCATGAATGAAGAACACAATTATGGTTAAAATATACTGTTTAGAGTGAGTTTAAGTATGCTCATACTTTCTAATAATGTCACTGTCTGTAACACCCCCAGTACAACTTCATACTAGGCTTAGGAAAAGCCAAGTTTGAGACATTTGCTTGCAAGAAGAGGTACAGTGTGGTTTTTTCCAACAGCCGGACCAAAAAAAACTTCATAAAATGAGTTTTTGAATTCATGCTGAATCACCTTGCCTAT
This sequence comes from Dicrurus megarhynchus, assembly GCA_013399195.1. Taxonomy (NCBI): domain Eukaryota; kingdom Metazoa; phylum Chordata; class Aves; order Passeriformes; family Dicruridae; genus Dicrurus; species Dicrurus megarhynchus. The sequence goes on along the minus strand of VXAD01012658.1, from coordinate 187,544 downwards.
GTGAGATTCATATTGTTAACCTGATTAAATATGGATGGCAACTGGGTTTAGGCTTAACAGCAAGCTTAGGAAATGTTCCACTGACAGTTTTGACATGGTTAACAAAATAACACAGCTGTGGAGAATTAAACATAAATACTCAGCACTTTACCAAATTTGTTTTGCTTATTTTTGGCTTGGCCTAAAAGCAAAAAGCCTCAGAAATTAAAAGATTCATTTTTTTGCAGGAAGAAAACAGCAACTTAATGACACAAGGAAGAAAGAAGGGAAGAATGGAATGTAAAAACATATTGAAAAAAGACTACTTTAATACAAAATAAATAAATGACAACCATATTTAATATTATTTCAGTAATAGTCACAAGTTATTCCCTCAGTATAATTCTCCAGACTTGCAGAAAATGTCATGTGAAGAGTTTCCCAGATACTTTGAATTATTTCAACAGTTTCTTAAAAACTAAAGGACTACAGCAACTGGAAACAGATGTTATAAGTAAACTCTGCCATTTCAACAAAATTCAGATTATAGATTTCATAACAGATAATTGACATCCACAAAACCCCCAAGAAACCAAATGAACAAATAAACCCCAAACCCTAAAAAACCCTAGCAAAAAAAAACCCTAAAGCCAAAATCAAAAGTCAGCTACCTCTCAGCTCTCAGGCATGTCATTCTTGATTTCAAAATTCTTTTCAAATGTAATAGATAAAGGATAAGGATATGGACACTGTCAAATTTACAAAAACCTATATTCTAAAGAATGCATTTTAAAGAATGCATTTATTCAAGCAGTAAGAAGACTTCTATGCTTGAAATACACTCAATATAAAATTTAGAATGTGATGGTGACGAATGAAAGATAACATACGAGTAAAATTAATTTTTTTAAAATTCCTGTCATATAAAATCAACAGACCAGCACCTAGATTTCTAATCCATCTAAATTTAGCAGTCAGCTCACATCTTTAATTTCTTCTTACAATACTGGAAAAAAAACAAAAGAAAAAATAGCTTGACTTTTTTTTTTAAGGAGCCCTTTTGCTTATTTTTCTCCTTCTTGATGCCTGGTAATGAGTGATATGTGGTGTGAATGTGGCTGAGTTCTGTCAGAAAGTCTGTCATTCTACTACTGACATTTTCCACAGTGTTTCTGTCACTGTGGATTAGAAAAAAAAATCAGCAAGTATAATTCATAAGACTTGAACTCTGGTTAACTTTAGCCCTAATTCAGATTTCACTGGTATTTTAGCCTGTCACGTAATTTAAAATTCATCATTTTGTAGTCCTTCCTTGTTTTTTTTTTTTTTTTGTATAAAACCATGAAAAGAAAAGATGTTTTAATATTTTAGGAGAAAAGAAGTACTAAAAACATGCACTAGGAAGGAGATGGGAATTAAATCTTGAAAATACAAAGATTTACTACACAAAATGTAAACATAAAATTATCCCATTACCTAATGTCAGAATAAATTACTGGCAATGCATAGCATAGTCCAGAACCTAACTGATGAGTTTATACAATATCCCACAAGATATTCAGGTATCATTTCCCTTACTAGATGTGAGAGATGTAATGAAATGAAGTCCAAACTGAGAAATCCTTGTTCTCATTTCTGTGCAGATATTCACAAGAATATTTTCAAGGGACCCAAGGATTTAACAATACATGCATCACTGTTGAGGACAAGTAAAGAAGTTTAAATTTTGTTGCATCTTCAGAGTTCCACATAAAGGCATGATTTTCTTGAATGTTCTTTCAGGTAGATCCCTGGAACTATAGCTTTGCTATTTTTGATTAAAAAAAGCTCTAGTTGATTCCAGAGTAGCCATGGATATAAGCGGAAACAATCACTTCATTAGTGTATATAAAACACTATATGGAAACCATGTTAAGACAATCCAGAAATGGGAAAACAGTCCATGAATTTCCTCCATCATATATTGTTGGAGAAGCCTTACATGTGCAGGTACTGATCCTCACAGAGAATTTCAACCACCCCTCCTAAGAGGGCAACAAAGCAAGGTACAAGCCATCAGGGAGGTTTAAAGAATATGTTGGTGTGATGCCATACAGGCAGCCGTAGATACTTCACTGTTGCAAAGTTAGGTATCAATTGCCCATATTTTTTCCTCCACTGAATCACCATTCAGAACTTTGCACATCAGAGATTACAATTATTCTAATCATAATATTAATTATTGAAAAAATGAGTTGTTTTCTCTTAAACGGATAACTCCAGAGAACAGGATCCTGATACAAGAATAAGAATGCAAAAAACATTCACAAGAACAATGGAAATGTGGGCATCTCACTGATACCATCAGATGTGTCAGTGCACCTTCATCAATGAGTTTTATTTTTGACTCCATCCACATGACCTTCCCTTCACAAACAGTTTTTATTCTACTTTTCAGTAGTAAACTTACTGTCATCTCTGGCCATGTTTGAGGTTTTTAATTATGGCCCTACTCCCCTGTCGACAAGGCCTGGGCATGAAAAGTATATCTGATTAATTGTATGAGACAAGAGACCAACTATAATGCACTACGAAGCTAAGGAGGTAGATAATTGACTGGGGAAATATTTCTTTCATCTATATGGTGCTGTTATCAAACTTTTTTCTGAAATCAGTTAGGGAGAAAATTAGCTAGATTCAGTCCTGGATAAAGCCATTTACACTAGAGTTAAAGAGCCTTTCAGAGTCTTTCATTTATTGCATTCTCCCTTAAAAATTCTCAATTTCTGAGCTATTTTGTTACAAAAGATGCAACAAGTAGCAGCTCTGAACTACCAGGATCAGTAAGTCCTGATGGTTCTCAATGCTGTGGTATAAAACATTGTAAATATTGCCATGTTATAATGAATACCATCACATTATTTGTTGTAGTCATTATAAATAATTCTTAATGGCAAATCTTCATTGACACATCTATGAGGTTTTTGACTTCAAGGCACATACCATCATTAAAATCCACATTCAACATAAAATCTTCACTTAGAACAACAACAAAAAACCCCCCAACTAAACTAAAAAGAAGGAAAAAGTTCTGTACACCAAATCCAAAAATAACATCATCACAACACAGAACAAAAGAACAAATTACAAAAAATCCACCCCTGGACCCTTCACTTCAATTATGATACAAATTCTCCACTATCATTCTACTTCATAACACAGTTTAATACTTGTTTTGCCCATTATTTCTCCCAATTAGTATGCCTTCTAGCAGTCATGCAAGGCCAGCAGTATTGTGTTCAGAACAGTAAGGCAACATTAGCATGAATCAAAACTAAACACACTAAACCACTGATGACATACTCAAAGAATTTATACGTGCAAGTTCCTCAATATATCATAAAAAGAAGTTGATCTAACTCATAAAACAATCTCATTTTCTTTTAACCTCAACAAGTTTAGGTTCTTCTAATCAATGCTAGACACCTTTGCTGAAAACTATAAACATATCTGAATGTTGCTCCAGATAACATTGTAAACCTTTTATCTATTCCTTAGTTGAATTGAAAAACTCCATAATTCCTGTGTATCTGCATTTCATTGCAATATCAAAGAGTTATAATTATTCCAACCAATACCAAGCAAAGAACAGTATTTTCTGGATAATGTTGAAGCTATTATAATATAGCTCCTAGCACTACAGTCTATCCATGATGAATCTAACTAAGAGTATAAAAATTTCAGTGGTATATTATAGAAGATCAGAAAGACTGTCCAAATTATGCTTTGAAATAAAATTACTTGCTTAACCTAACATTACTTCTTTGCATTCTTATTACTGATATAATGCTAATGTACCATCAACAAACAGGTATTCCTGGTTTTGGCCTTATCTAAAAGTTCATATGTAATTTTAAATAAGTGACCTGTTCTTAATTGTTGTTTTCACTCTTGTACTATATCTTCACAGTATTTAAATACATGAGGAGGCAGATAAATATGCAAGGTGTGGTAATTTAACTTTGGCTGGCTGTCAGATGTTCACCAAACCACTCCATCACTACCCCTCAGCAGGATAGAATGAGAAAATGGGACAAAAAGGCACATGAGTCAAGATAAGGACATGGAGATTGCTCACTTATTACTGTCATGGGCAAAAAAAATTCAATTTATGGAAAATTAATTTTATTTACTTACAATTAAAAATAGAGTAGGAAAGTGACAAATAACAAAACTAAACCCACCACCATCCCAACACCTTTCTTCATGGGCTCAAATTCACTTTTTTGTTCCTGACTCTTCTGCCCCCTCCTCTCTCCCAAAGTGGCAAAGGGGAACAAGAAATGGGGACTGCAGTCAGTTTGTAACACTTCATCTGTGCTGTTCCTTCCTTCTCGAGCTCTTTCCCTGCTCCAGAGTCACAGCCCTCCCACAGGAAATAGTTCTTTGCACCCTTCTCCAACATGGATCTCTCCCACAAGCTGCAGTTCTTCAAAATCTGTTTCAGTATGGTCTTCCCATGAGGTCAGAGGTCTTTCCAGAAACCTGTTTCCCCTTGGGCTCTCCACGGGGTCACAGCTTCCTTCAGGCACACCCACCTCTTCAGACACAGCTCCTGCACAGACCACAGCTGGAACTCTGTTCTACCATGGACCTCTATGAGCTGTAGGGGACAACCTGCATCAGTGGCACTCTCCAGAGGTTCCAGGGGAATCCCTGCTCCAGCACCTGGAGTACCTTCTACCACTCCTTCTGCTTTGCCTGTGGTGTCTGTGGTATTCTCATTCATCTCCTTCAGCTGCTGCTGTACAGTGGTTTTTGCCCTTACTCAAATAAGTTATCACAGAGGTGCCACAAGCTTGCCTGATTTGCTCAGCTGTGTCCTGTAGTGGGTCTGTTTTGGAGCCAGCTAGAACTGTCTCAGTCTGATATGGGGGCAGCTTCTGATCTCTTCCTAGAGAAGTCACCCCTACAGCCATCCCTGCTACTGAAACCTTACTTTGCAAATAAACTCAAAACACACGTACTAATCAAATCAAACTGAAGCATGCATACACTGAAGTATTTTACCGAAACAGCAGAGGTTAAACCTATGAGTTTTGATCCATCCCCAAGTATTAAAACTGTATGTATGCTTATATGGTGTTATCATTCAGGTACTAGAACAGTTTTCATGTTATGGTCATATGCTATTTTGCAGTATTTACAGTTTCAGGGAAAAAAAATCAGTGTACAGTAACACTTAAGCACATTTTATTTGATCTATAGCAGGCATGACCTCTGACTAAAGAGAGGGTCAATTTTATTTTCATTAGAATTGGAATTTTTATATACGGAATAACTTGTTCTTTCAAGTGTTTTGAGAGAAAGGAAAACAACTGCACTTGCCCAATACAAGCAAGATATGCAGCTACTGAAAAGAGTCCAGTGAAAGGGAACTAAGAAGATTAAGGGATTGGAACTTCTTTCATATGAGGTTGAGACAGCTGGGCTTGCTTACCCTAAAGAAGAGGATTGCTGAATCTCAACATCTATAAACTCCTGATGGGAGGATGCAAAGAAGATGAAACCATACAGTGGTGCCCAGTGACAGGACTGGAGGCAATGGGCACAGACTAAAACACAGGAGGTTCTTTCTGAACTTCAGGAAACAGTTTTTCCCTGCGGGGGTAACTGAGCACTAGCCCAGAGAGGTTATGGAGTCATCATCTTCTGAGATGTTCAAAGACTGACTGGACAGCTGCCTCTAGGTGGCTCTGCTTGAGCAGTGGAGCTCAACTACAGAACTTCTGGAGGTTCGTTCCAACCTCAGTCGTTCGGTAGCTGTTAACCACACTGACAACCAGAGACAAAGCATTTGTTCATTTAATTTTCTGCAGTTCTTTAAATGCAGAAACTGGAAATTTTTAAGGAAAATAATACTGAGGAATAATGTTTTTTAATATTCTCATAAAAATATTTTTGTTAAAAATGAAGTTCTGAGGTTTTGAAAATAACACTGCATCACCATCTTGTGAACTGGCAGGGAGGAAGGAGGAAGGCAGCATTAAGACATGAATACCACCAGCAGAGTGTAATCCTTAACAATCTCTAAGTCATTAATATCTTAAACCTGCTGTCACCTGTGAATTGTCAGTGCATATGGACCGGTTTGTGAGCTTAAAGTTTTGCTTCTACCATTGGTAGAATGTCTAAAATCTTATTTGGTTTTCTTTTGTTATGTAGACATGTCCTTGGTGCGTTTAAGAAAGGAAACCATTTAATGCAAAATATGGCCACATGGGTCTTAAATTCATTCAACTGCTCAGTGGAGATTTTCAGGCTATTTAGAGAACTTGTTCAAAGTGTAGTAGCTGTCTTTCATTTCCTCAAATAGTAAGATACTAAATTCTATCAACTGGCACATTTGACAAAACTTTCAGAAATTCTAGGTGTGTACACAGATTTAATCTTGCTTACAAATAGTTCTTAATTAAAGAAATAAAAATATGAAAATTCTTTGGGATGAGTAATGGATCTTAACTATTACTCTTGAACTTTCTGCCCATCTGTGGATCAGAGACTGCATCATTTTTCAAGGACTCTTGATACTTTTTTTATGATCTATAAGTTGGATAAATTGGATTAGCAGTCCTTGGAACAAGGATCAAACAAACAACCAACGTCCCCCCCAAACACATTTATAATTTTTATTATCAAATTCTAATCAGTTGTATAAATATCCTTTTTTCTTCTACCAAAGTGGAACATAAGGATGCCTTTCACACAGGACTTTGTAAAATTAGAGTGAGAAATACATCAGTGTAGCTAAATGGTTTTTGAAACGTAGTCAGCATTTTCCCTGAGTCCTCTGATGAACTCAGGTGCAAAGGAGTGGGCCTTCTAGGCCTGTCTGATCAGTTAATGGAGTGTGATGCAGATGGCAATATAAAACAGAAATTAGAGGTAGAATATACCTCTGTACCAGCAAACCCAGATGTTGATAGTCTTTTATAAAACATTCCTGAGCTGCACAGCTAATTTATGTTTTATTACATCTAAACAAGTCCATTACACTCTGTTCAGACAAAATGATACACCTGGAAATAGAATACAGCCATTGCTGCCAGGTGTCTAGTTCTTGAAACTAAAGACAACTGGTGTCATAACTCAGCTTTATTGCTCTACTCTGACTCATCTGACATTATCAGAACTGTCAGTACTTTTGCTTTAAAGTGTAGGCATAAAGTATATGGGATTTTAATACAGTGGTTCAGACAATGAAATAAACATCTTCAGAATAGTTCCTCATGAAGGGAAAGTGAATTCAAGAACTTTAGTGATTTCTCACACGGTTGAAGGCCAAACATGATATAAACAGTCTTATACACAAAGTAGCTCTTCTGGTTATAACACAATACTAGTGGACCCATGACATTGCCTCATACCACTGGATAGTTGCTCCTGGGAATTAATTTAGAGAATCACATAAAAACATGATAGCATCTACTTGGCATACAAAAAGTAAAACAATTTTAGGGAAAACATGAGGTTTTACCATCTGTCCATACTCATCTGATATCAGACATTTCTTAAAATGTCTGAAATGCACTTACTACAAAAGCTGGACTGTAGAGATAAATCATATTAGTGAAAAATATTATGGTTTACATGTGCTTTTGTTTGGTTGGTTTCAGGGTTTTTTGGAGGGGGAGGACTGGGGTTTTTTTGTGCTGTAGTTTTTTTTCCTTTTTTTTTTGTAAAGCAAAGCCAGAATATTAAACTTACCTTATTAGTATTGATAGCTGTGATGACCCACACACATTGAGCATTGCTGTCATACTGAAATGGAAAATTGGGTGATGTGAAAGTGCCTCCAGGTCCCTGAAGATTGGATCCACAAGTTTTGACTGCAAACAGAAAGTTCACCTTTTAATTCACACAGAAAATGCATGTAGCAGATTCATAAACCAATCTCTAACTTACTCTAATCAAGATGTGAAGAATTAAAATACCATTGAACAAAAATAGAACCTCCTCTTACAAGAGAATAGAACATTCATGTTCAGTTATTCTGACAAAATAAAATAGACCTTCTCTTGTGTCTAAGCTTATAATCTTAAAAAAATTTAAAGTATTTGGAGCAAAAAGAATAACTACAGTAAGAGGAACTGCCCTATTTATTGTTAAAATACTTCAAGGACTAACTTATGCCACCTTCACTAATGTCTTGAAAGACAAATTTAAATAGTAGGGAAAAAAAGATCACTTTTATCACTGTGCATATGTGCTTTTTTGTGCATATTTGTTGGTGTATGACATCAGCATTTTTTTCTCCTATAATCTCTGTACAAGCCATTGAACCAATGGCCGAAGCTCCAAAAAGTTTAAAGGAAACTTGTAAAAGTTAGATTAACACAAAACAGTGTTATCTATTTCTAAAGACTAAAAAGGGTATTTATTCTCAAATCAAAGTCTGTATGGTTATTTACAATAGCATGTCAAATAAAAAACCAAATATTCTTATTTACGTAGCTTGCATCTCTGTCACAAATAATACAAAGGATATAAACTGTGTCCTTTGTGCTTGCAAATGACACCTTTAAGGCACTAAATTCCTAGTCTGTTGAAATCAATAACACTTTTATTGTTCTTTCCTTGATATTCAGATCTTTGCTGAATGCTCTATTGGTTAACTTTTCCTGTATGAAGATGTAAAACTGACAAGCAACCTCAGGTAAATATGAGCCTATCCTATTTCTCCAGTGATTAATATGACACCACATAAACTGCAAAAGGTAAAGAACTATTTCTTCCACTGTATTCTGACAGACCATCTTGCATAATTGAATAAAAAAATTTAAACTTAGATACATGAAATAATCCTAGAGCTGCATTATGTTTTCACAAAGCATGTTTATTTGATCAATACTGAACACAGGAAGATTCAGCTGCTGCTGGATGAAGGCTTGTTCCTTCCCTCACATTAGCCTCTAGAAAGAAAGTCACTTTTGTACCACCCTCAGAGAAACAATACTCTGGTGTTGAGTTTGTTCAAAGTCACACCAGACACCTGGAAACAAGTCGAGGGTAGAGAGGTGAGAGGAAGGCTCCTCGTTTAGGATCAGTAGCTGAAGACATTAAGGTCATGAGTGACACTAATGCCAAGTATGGCTATTTCTCTATACATTTAATAAGAAATTGTATGACCTTGCAGACTCTATCTGTGAGTGGGAAATAAGTCAGAAGGGGGAAAACAGTGAGTGTTCTAGACAATTTGCTGCTCCATCTGACCATGTGAGTCCACCCTTTGGGGCAGAGTTGGGATGTAAAGCACAGCTCCTTTGCCTGTGTGCTGCGGAAGAGTTACGAGTTCTGTTTGCTGCCTTTTCTCAGTGTAGCCACACAGTGAAGGTCTCAAAGGAACCATGTCATTCCATAGTGGAATGAAATCTGTCTTTGACTTCCAATGTCTGTTATTCATACTAATTTGAAATATTCCTAACAGACACTTGCTTTCAGTACTATAAGTTTAAAATTCAGAAAAAATAAAGATTGTATTTATGAAAATTTCTGGGTATTTGTGCACATTAATATTTTCATGACATGTATTAACCTCTGATATGTCCCAACACACTAATACTTTCATTCCTTGATTCAGTTATTCATCATACTACTTGCCATTGTATTAGGTCATCAAATATTCAGTAAAATTTCTTTGTGCTCTTCTTCTCTTACTGAATTTCTTGCCCTTTATCCATTTGCTCAGAATCAAAACCAGTTGTAGACTTACTTCTCCACTACTTATCTATTACAAATTCAAGAATTTCTCATCTGTTTGTAAAATGGGTAATGAAGAAGCTTCATGAACTACTGATTTTATATGAAATCACTGCAAGTTTGATATCCATCTTGATAAGCCCTAATATTTAGCATGTGATAGGTTTTCATCAGCTCCTTATGAAGCAAAATTCATAATGTAAGTTGCCTAGTTAAACAAGCATACTGAAATACAAAGCTCATGTTAAACAAAACAGCATAGGTGAATCCTTTTTAACAAAGAAACTGGGGACACTAGGATTAAAATTTCAGGTACTTACAAAAAATTTAATAAGATTGCCTATCAAACAATGGATAGATACAAATGGAATAGTCACTGTGACGGTAAGAATTTTTTTACCTTTACACACTGGTCTATGATCACTCCATGCAGCAAAAACTTCAGCTATCCTTTGACAGGTGATACTTTTGGAACCTTGTAGCACATAATCTTCATCGCAGGAGAACTGTACTGTTGCTCCCAAGCTAAAATCAAACAATGACATAAAAAGAAGCATTTTTAAAAAAAATAGATAGCAGTCCATCTTTTCCATTCCTTTAGATATGACAGTCCTGACAAACGATACAAACATGTAATCCAGAAATTTCTGCTCTCAGTAGTAAAAGGCTGAAGGCTATGTACTAGCCTAACTGTACACAATGTTCAGCCCTCTCTGGGCCTACTTTGGCTGGAACTGGTTTACCTCTTTTAACTGTCATTTGGAGGTTAAGTGACTATTTATAACCTAACTTCAGACCTCCATATATTAAAAATTTGACAAACCTAGACACTGTGTAACTAGAAGTAGTTATTTATGTTAATTGAAGCTAGGAAAAATGTGAAAGCAGTATAAGGGAATCACCTAAAAGAAAAGTCAAAAGGTCAGCTACAAGACTGAAAAAGAAATCCCTATTACAAACATTTTATTCCTCCCACTGAAGACCTCAGGATGTAAATGATTTGCTGTGAATATCCCCCACCCCTGATTCTTCTTGAGGAAATCTGGATCTTTTGACATTAAAGCTGGGGGGCATTGAAAGGGGGAGCACGATACCAGAGAAAAGGGCTAGATATGAATAATGGTTTTTGTATTTAAAAAGTAGTATAATATTAATAAGATTTTCCTCTTATTAGTAAGAGGAACTATTAATATTATTAATAGAAGGAGTATATTAATTTGGATTATTGTAAAATACTAGAATAACATTGTTTTGTATTTTGATTAATAGGTTAAGATTTTAATTAAGCTTGCAGTGAAAACTTAACTTCATAGAAGTGGTGTCTCTACTCTTGCCAGTAACAAGATACTGAATGTAACATGTACTACTAGATAATAAAAGTTACAAGGTGAATATAAGGATTTGCTCATTTAACTGGCATATGTTTCTCAAATTAGCAGAAGAAAACAAAATATTTCTAAAAACATATTTCTAGGTGTTTAGCTATGACTATTTATGAAGTTATAATGCTGGCTTGAAAAGATTTTGTACTTTATGAAGCTGACATCTGGTGTTGGAAACTTAGCACTGGACAAAACAAGAAATAAGTCCAGAAAAACCTTTTTCAGTTTTTTTTTTGGTTGTTTGTTAAGTTTTTCTGAAAGGAGGAGGGCGGGTGGGGGAGGAGGAGGGGGAGGAAGTGGGGTTCAGTTTGGAAAAGTTGAATAACTCAATACATAAATGTATATTCTTGAGATAGTTCTTTTCCTTTAATATCATTATGGTTTCAAATCCTGATTACAGCTGAAAATAGCCAATACATCAGGTCTTCTCTGACACCAGTATCTTACACTCCATAATTTCAGCTTGCTGGGTTTAAAGGCTTGTCTGTCACAGCTGTAAAGTGTAAAATGTTTTATAAATACACATGACTTACAAGATCTTGGCTACAGTGTGATTACAGTTCTCTGGGTATTTTAAGATTAAATGTGCAGTAACTCCCCAAGAGTTTGTTATAGCAGCCTTCCTGCATAACACTGAAAGCCATTTAGTTACCTGACTCTCCTCAGATGGATGACATTTTCTTGTCCTTGATACGTTATGTACTTGTAAAAAAAATATTTCCTAGATCTCTCTAAGCGAAGTATAAATATTTACTTGGCTGGGATCTTCAAATCTGGGTTTGATCCCACAGGGTATGAAATTCATTTTTGCCAAAACACATACTAAAATTAATTTTTCTCTGAAGGGTTTGGCTTGCAAAGAGCAACCGCTGGTTTTCTTTCCATATAGATGGCCATTTTAGTGCTGCCATTCTTCAATTCACAAAGGCAGAGAGGAAAATAAAAAGGCTGAGCACACATTCCAAAGAATAATTTTTGTTAGGTAATCTATTCAAATGCATCTATGATGGAAAAAGCTACTAAAGAAGATTGATACATACCAGAACAAGAATTAACTTAAGGGAGTTAGAAATGTTAGATGTTTGAAAAGGAATGGTGTCAGCGAGAAATAGCTGATGGAATCTGAGAAGCATCTGGGCCTTACAGAGACATAGATAATAAGAAATGAGAACATGAAAGATGATACAGCCACCTAAACAGACATCTCAGAAAAAGAGGATTTGATAGTGGATAACAGCTCTATAAACTATTCCAAAACAGTTCCTATGTGTGTAAGAATGTTTGTGAAAGAATAAGATAAAGAATAGTTGCAGAATCCACCAAAAAAAGAAAGGGAGATATAAAAGTGAAAAACTGAAAAAAAAAAAAAGGTAAACATAATGTAAAGGTCCTTGCAATGTAAGGATAAAAGGCTTTAATATGTGACTGAGGAAAAAGAGCCACCAGGCAGATCATAGAGTTGGAGGATATTTCAAAACTGTGAAACACAAAGATTGTCTATCACTAACGTAAAAAATTATGCACAGTTGCTACAGGGACTATATGGTTATGAAAGTTCAAAAGGTAGCAATTGGGAAGACAAGAATATCTTTCTCAAGACTAGATTTTTGTAATCGTCTATCTGCTTCAGAAAGCCCTGTTGAGAAAATCTGAACCTCTTTGATTATTAGAAAAAAAAAAGAACACTTGAAGAAAATTACCATGGAAATATATTTCCTTTACCTAACCATGGACAGATTTAAAGAGGAAATTCTGAGCAGGAAGTATACCATTTACAAATAAAATTAAACTCATGGTAAAAAAATTGTAATGGGCAAAAATCTCAGAGGTCTGAATGATTATGAAGACTGTGCAAGTATGATAACTATTTCTATCACCTACAAAAGTATAAATAACACTCACACTATGAAGTCCACTTTACTTGTCCAAATCAGTTTTGATATTGAACTGGTATTTAATAGTATATGACTGTAAGCATATGACTGGACTCAGAGTAAGACTGGATAATTTACAAAATCTGTGATAGGTATGCTGTGTGAGTGAGACCTACAAAGAGCAATTAGATAAGCAGATGATAAAGTACCAGTCTAAGAAAGAAAACTGAAGAGTATGGGATCAGTTCCTATGGAAGATCAACTAAAAAAAGACAATAATAGAGAGCTTGTCAAGAAAATGCGTCTCTTGGGAACTTAAAAGCATAGTCAAGATTACTATTTTTTAATATTTTGCTGTCATTATCTATCTACACACTCTTAAAAATGGAAACCCAGCAATTCTTACAAAATTGTCTAGTATCAGAGAATCACAGAATCATAGAATATTCTGAGTAGGAAAGTACCCACAAGGATCATGGAGTCCAACTCTTAAGTGAACGGCCCATACAATGACCAAAGGGGAGATCCTATTTGTTTCTGATGGTGATATTTTTTTTCCAATACCTTTAATTTGTGACCTAGAAGATTTCAGTTTGAAATTCATCTTTCTCTAAAAAAAATCTGATAACATGAGTACAAGAAGAGTACATACACCCTCAATGTACTTCCACTGGAGGGTGCATGAGGCACGAGGTGAATATGATGAAGATTCAAAAAGGACATGCAAATTACGAGGAAATAATTATTAGCTCTAAGACAAAATGAAAAAAAAGATAGGCCAAGTGTTTGATGAGAGTTTGTGTGGCATGGTGACATAGCAGCAATTTCAGTAGGGTTTTAAGTTTTTATTTTTTATTTTCTTTTTCTTTGTCAGAATCCCAAGTGATTTAAGGATCATGTTATAGGACAAAGGGAGATTCTTGATAGGCTAAAATTGATGATATCTATTACACATCCAGAGGTACTGTAGGAGGACATGAGAGATCTGATCTTAGCCTTCTGGTATAAAAGAGAATTAAAAAAATTGTGGAGGAAAGCAGATAATGGAAGCTGGTTTTAGGGGAACCTCTTAACTGTGGGCAGGTATTATTTTAGAGAAATATTAGTTTAGAGAAAACTGGCAGAGTAGTCCGAAAACAGATTGTGGGAACAAATGACCAAAAATAGTGTGGAAAAATAAGGATGGTTTGATTTCCTGGCTTATATTTGATGCAAACTGCTTATGAGATGAAGCCCCCTAAAAGTGTGAGTAGACTATATCTGCTTTGTAAATCTCAAGAGAAGTGAAGCATGATATAGCTATGAAGTTGTTCATTGTTGTACACAATACAGATATAAATCACCAAAAAAAGAAAAATCTCAAGGATAGCATGAAAATCTCAAAAAATTTCAGAAGCAGAATATATTAATAAAAAAACTTGTCTGTGGATTCAGTCAATGGCCAGATAGGTTCATTTAGTTCTGTACACTAACACTGTAAGTAATGAAAAGCTAATGCTTAGAGAAAATCTTTAGAATACAGGAACCATTTATAGTCCATCTTCTGATCATTTATGATTAATGAACTTTCTGAACTGGATCTACTTATTTAAAAGTCCCTGGGTGACTGAATTAGGCTTTTTCGATGAGAGCCTAGCTAAAGCTAAGACTGGTAAGGCACATTGGTAAGCAAAAGAGCTTCTTTGGGTATATTGGTCACAAAAGGAAGTTCATATACCATGTGGGTTCATTTGTAAATGGATGAAGCCATCTTGTGGTGCTGAAATCCAATATAGAAAAGGCAGAAGTACTAAATGCCTTTTCTGCCTCAATTTCCACAGCAGATGTACTCCTAGGCTTCTGCATGTACCAACATGATTTGTGAAGAAGAGGGACAGCCAATACTGGGAAATAACAAGTAAAAGGAGGTAGCTGTATTTAAGGGCAGGGGGCCAGATAGCTTTCAACAAAGGGTTCTGAAAAATCTGACTGAGTCTGTGCAAGGTGAGTATCATCTATGAAAAACTATGATGAGATGTTTCTACTGATTGTAGAAAGGCTAACATTACATGAACTTTTAAAAAGGGCAAGGAGATGTTAGGAATCTTACATCAATCTCCAGAAAGAACATGTGCTCTAGTAAAGCATGAACCAGAAATCAAGAGCGTGTACACAGATTTACCAAAGTTGAATTATATTTTATCAACTTGATTGTCTTCTATGACAAAGTGATTGGCTACATGGCCCAGTGGTAGATGAAACAGTGCTCAGTGTAACAGTGTTTAACACCAGCAAGGTTTCTGAGAGCACCTTTTACAGCAGTGTGTTTTGAGAGCTGACAAAATATGCACTGAATAGATATATATTCAAAATTGGCCTGGAAGCTGTGCTTAAAGGGTTGGAATCAATGGCTTCAAATTCAGCAGGTGGACAGTAATAAGCTGAGCATTAGGAAATCAATATGGGGTCTGATGCTGTTTAATATTTTCATCCTCAGCCTTGATGGTGAGACAGAATTTATGCATCCATATATTTATGGATCATATTAAAGTAGGAAAAGTAGCTGACACACTGAAGAGCAGAAGCCTGGCAGAGTCCAGCACTGGGACAACAGAAATCTTGTGAAACTCAACAAGCAGAGGTACAATGTTCTGCACTATTGATCAGTAACGTGTTCTCGTCCTGAATAAAACTATATACTTAACAGTACTAGAAGTGGTGGCAGCAGATCAAGAGAATTTATTACTCAGCTGGTGAAGCTATATCTGCAATATTAAGCCCAGTGTTTTGTCTCCCACTTCAAGAGAGAGACTGGTAAAAACTCAAGAGTTTGGAGATTAGTCAGAGGCTTAAAGCACATGACCTACAGTAAAAAGTTAAGGCAGCTAGGCTTAATTAGTCTGACAAAGAGAAAGCTGAGGTACTATCTAATAGCAGACCGTAACTACTTCAGGAGCCGTTACAAAGATAATGAAGCCAAACTTTTCTAAATGTGCCAGATAAGATACAAGGGATAGTTTAGAAGACTCAGATTTTACTTTACAAGAAATTTCCTTCAATAAAGCGAGGCAGAGCTGGAACAGCATACTAAAACTCTTGTGAAATCTTCAATCTTGGGAGTTTTCAGGACCAGCTAAACAAAGCCACAGCTGATCGAGTCCCACTTTGGGCAGGAGGATGGACTGGATGCTATCTGGATTGGAAGGACCCTTCCAATAAATATTTCTATGGCTCACATAAGCTGCTTAATTTGTCCTGAATTAATGTAAAGCTTTTGCATATACAACATAATGTGCTCAGGTAGTTCATAACTCCAAAAATGAATGCTTGACTTGTGTCTCTCAGTACCTTTGTCTGCAAATTTCTGTTTCAAATAGGACAAAAGATGATTGCCACTAGGTTTGCATTTTCATAAAAATCCCCCAAACTTTGGATATATTTTTATTAGAAAAAATGAATAGATATTAAATAAGGAAGTTAGTATACAAATTTGAAAAAAACTTTAATCTCGTATCTGTTTTTAAATTTTTCATCATGTCCCTCAAACTTGGGATTCCTCTTTAAACAACAGAAACTAAAAGCAGTAAGGACTCCAAAATGAAGCTATAGAATCTCTAAAGGATGAGAAAGAGCAAGTTTAAAATTTTGAACTTCACATGAAGTTTATACTGAATAATATTATTTTAATAGTTGGAATTTGTGTAGCAAACTACCTCATTTTAGGTTCTTTTCCTCTGTTATTTGATAGATTCTTTAAATTATTGTTGAAATAATCAATTATGCAAGGAATCAAAACCATCTTTCTGATGTATTAACCTATTCTGCTCACACCTGCAACTGAACAAATTTGAGTAGACCATTTTTAGCCATAGAAGAAAATGTATAGCCAGAAATAACTAAACATCAGCTCTTAAATTCCATCTCTATCAAATTACAAATTTAACATTATGATATATTTTAATGCTAGTATAAAGATATAATCAGTATTTCAGCACATATATTATTTCTTCCACCTGCAGCAAAATAAACTAAAGATATGTTTTAGATAAACTAAAGCTTTCAAGATTATGCACAGTGAATATATATTTATTTTGAACCTGGCAACTTTCTACACTCTACTGATTCACAATTGTTTATGTGCAAGATAGAGATAGGTTCTGCTGTTGTCTCTTTGAGTTGCACTATGAGAACTGAGCTAAGTCACAGCACCTCTCTCAAGTCAAGAACATCCATAGGAACACTTTCATAGATCAGTTGATACATTACTTGGAAATATTACTGCAAAATGCTAGGATTCTATGATATAGTGTTAAAATATCTAAATCTTCCATAGTTCCGATCAAGAAAAATCCTTACTGTGTGCTGAAAAAACTAAAGTGATGACTAAATTTTAGTTTCAGAGGATTCCTGACACTCTAGAGGTCATTGGTAATTCATCTTAAAAAAGAAAATGTGCCATCTTTTCTCCCAAAGCTTGTAATGTCGGATACTTGTCCTTGACAAAGGAACCACTTAACTGTTAAAAAGTGATAGGTGCACATATCCCCTATAAACTAGCCTCATATTTCACGCTGCAAATCAAGTTTTGTTAATTTTTCAGGATGTTTGGCTTCAAGTTTCAGAGTCTGGAAGCTCACATTACACAGCTGCAGGGAATGATAGGTGATTCAGAAAAGATTTAAGGAAAATAAAGAGTGAAACTTCTAGTCAATCTAGTCAATTAATGTTGAACTTCATTCTTCCAAAGAAAATAACTATAAATTAATTTATAATATAAAATGAAAGAATATATTATCATTAGTTATACTATGAGTTGATCTGTTGGTCAAATAAATTGTCATTATCATAAACTTCATATTTTTCCTTCTCTTAGTATAATATGTACATTTAAGACTACACAAGCATTTTTGTCCAACAGTATTCACTGCTTTGTTGTGATACAAGTTTGATCAGAATCTCATCTTTAAATCCTAGTTGGACCACACTACAGAGGTAGAGGGGTAGAGATGGACTCGTTCATCTGTATCATGAAGACAGAGCTTTGAGATGGTGGTGGAAGAACCTCACAGTAAAACACCTGTTCAAGGATAATTCAGTCTGGATATGTTTATTTTTGTAGAAACAAAGAAAAATAGAAACAAGACCACGTGAAAACGTTTTCTTTTTATCTATTACATCTTATATTTTACTTAGTGGCATTGATTCGAAAACTGGACATGTGGAAAAGATGTGTATTTTACTAGGTCACAAGTAAAATAAAATTGGAAATTCCAGCAAAATAATCGCTAGTGTGTCTAAAATTTTAAGAAACTCCCAGGGAAGGGAAATTTTCTTTCTGAAGTAAAATATTTTTCTCAATACAGGAAAAGCTGGCAGCTATAAGTAAGTTTTCTTGACTTTATTTCAACATGCAAAACCTTTTATGCTCAAATAGGCATCTAGCATCAGAAACAATGCCTTTAATACTCCAAAAGACAGGTATGGGGAATTTTCACATTAGAAAAAAAATATCCAAAAGGGTAAACATGGAATTACAGGCCTCAAATAATGTCACAGAATACTCCAGTTTGTCTTAGAGCTTGCATTACGGATTTTCTAAGTCTGTGTAAGAACCATGTAAGAGGAAATTGACGTGCTGAGAGCAGGTAATGTTGTAATCAGAACAGTAGTAAAACTGCAATGCAATGCTTCCAAACCTACACCTTCACATTTGAAGAAAGCTAAGGAGATGTGACAAGAGCATGCTCCTCTCTAAAACATATTAAATTGTAGAGAAATTAAATGTTGATTGATCTTAGTAGAGATAGAACTAAACCCTTCTTCAAAATACTGTGTTTTCAAATGAAGGCATTGTAATTGGAATTGTCTCTTTCTTTTCAGAAAGGAAAAAAAGAGACAAGCTAAAGTAAAGCTATTTCCTTCATTACAGAGAGAGTGACTTCAAGAAGGGAAAGGTGAAAGTGTGTTATTTTTCTGTCTGCCAGGTATAAGACAGCCTGGAAAAGATTTTGCATAGTACTAGATGTTTTTAACTAAATGTAAATGTGTAACTTATTTATTTAAAATAATTTGTAACATTCTTACTCTGGAAACTTATGAAGCGATTGAACAACCATCATGATAATGACAAGAACTGAAACCAGGTTAACTCAAAAAGGAATTTTATTAAGTCTGCTGAAAATTTTTAGTCTGCTTTTTTTCCCCACAAGACCTTTATCAATGTATGAAGCGTTCAACTTGAGACAAATGTACATGTTTTACTAATGTGCACCAGCGCTGTTCTTTACTAGTATAAATCCCAACAGATAATTTGGGGATTTTTTTTTTAAGAGAAAAAAAATCACCGAGATTAGTGAGAAATTAGAGAAAAAAAACATCAGAAAATATATGGAGCCTTGTATATCTTGTATTCTCTTGTTCAGTAATCTGAATGCCTTCTCCTTTCATTTTCTCATAAATGCATTTGAAATAGGAAAGCCTGATACATCACCCCAGTGTACGGTGAAAAATAATGCTAACTGAAATCCTTCTCTTTTGGTCCAAAAAGAAAGATGGGGGCATGATCATCATCATATCTTCTTTGAGATACTGCCCTCACATAAGTTTAACTACAACAATCTTTGCTAGTAGGTCTTTTCATGATCACTTGCAGACATAACACTAGAAAAGAACTGGCAGGTTGTCTGTCAAAGGCTGTTGCTCTCAAGCCATATTTTTGAAATTAAAATACAAAACACCAGCCAAAGTAATGATTCTAGAAAGTGTGACAGTTAAGTACAGCTATTTTTTTTTATTTTTTTGAAAATATCAACTTTTTTTTGCCAGCTAACATTAGAAACTACATTATTATAAAATTGGTTATAAAGCTTTCTCTGATGCACATTGAACTTTTGTTTTTCTCAAAACTAGAGAAATAGGGAGACTATTATGACTAATCGAGAAATTAAAACTGTTCGCTAGCTAGTACATTTACTTAGGATGTAATTGTCAATCCTGTCTTCTGCTTGATTACAAGGAGAAAAGACAAAACATACACACGAAAAAGTACAAGAAGTTGTGTAAAGGAATGAAGTATCATAATTTTGTAAAATCTTTGTACATCCAGATTATTCAAGAGTTATCTTCAAATGCTTAGAAATGTGTTGTGTGATATGTACAATACAAAAGATATAGAAAACAAACCAGAAGGTAATAAAACCAATTGATTTTAAAATTATATGCCTTCTACTTCTTATGTTTTTTTTCTTTCATCATTGAGGTGTTTTGAAGAGTTTTGTAAACATAATGTGAAATTAGCACATGAAGTGAAACAAGAACATAGCTTTAGATTATTTTTTTTATACAGTCTAAAGTGTCTTTATATGTCAAATATAAAATAAGATGCATGTTAACCCTTTAAAATAAATGTTCAAGAATTGAAAAGGAAAAAAATCAAAAACACAGAAAAGATATTAAAATTAATCCAAAACATTCTCAAAAATTCATTGTGTATATATCTCTACTCATCAACCACTGGTGATACTGAAATTAGGAGTCATGTTCACTGAGAAAACATGAGAATGTTTTGAAAGAGTATTGAAAGCCTTTTTTATCTTACAAGATGAGGACTTTGAAAGATAGCTGCAAATAGAGGAGGATACATAAAAATTAATTTAAAAACTAGTCTGTATTAAGAGTGCTAAACCAATGTGAGGACTATTAGGGAAACACATCTGCATGTACCAAACTTCTGGGTTCCTGAAAAACATACTGCAGGAAATGTAGTATTCTCTATTAGAGTCCAATGAATATTTCTGTAAGATCTGAAATTTCTTCTCTGATCTTTAATTGTTCTTCTTGTGTTCTATTCAGTTTTGCTTTTTCCTTTGCAAAAACCTCCAGTACAACATGTATGCTCAATATTTATAAATCTAACACAGTAATTACAAGAGAAAATAACATAAACTTACCTTCAATCCAATTTTTGCCAGATTTTCAGAGATATATGATCTAAGTAGGTATTTTATCTCTTTGCATACCAGGTACATGCTATATTGCATTACGTAATTTTGTACAGAATTCTAGTGCACTTTGTAGTAAGAGGGTCAGTTTTGAAAGAGTACTCAGCAACAGTAATACATTTTTAACATATTCATTTTCCAAGTTCAGTATTAGAGAAATACAATGGTAGAATTTATATTTTACCTAAAATCTGAGCCTATCCGTTTTCCATTTTCTGGTTCTCCAGGATCTGGACACAAATTGGATGCCTGTTTAATACCTCCCTCATTTACTGGAAAAAAAAAACAAAACAACAAAATAAAATAAGCAACAAAAAAAGAAGAGATAAAATAATGAAGTTTTTAGAAAGCATAGAGGTAAGCAATTAACAAATATGAAAGAGTATATTCTTTTCATTTTAGTTCTTTTAAAACAGATTTTCTACAGAATATGATCACCCTTATAAACTCTAGTTTCAATACATATATTTTTCCTCCCTATAATAAAAAACAAAACCATGCATTTTCTGATTTTTTTTCCAAAAAAATAGCACAAGTTTTTTATCAGATGTATTAATCAGCTATTTTGTTTATTTGCAATATCATTGAATCTGAATGGAAATGTTATTGTTATTTCTCTAGAAACATTAACATTTAAAGGAGTGTTCATCAGGTTTAGGGCTGTAAGATTTTATTCTGAACATACGCTAATAAATGTCATCTCCACTAAGAGCTGACCTTTTCTCCTTGAATTATAAAAAAACTTGAATGCATAAGCTTCTGCTGAGAGAATTGTCCTTAATCAGTATTGAAAATGTATATATTCCCAAAATATGACGATCTGAAGGAAAACTCAAAATGCCAGTTTGATTTGCATAAATTTATCTTACAATAAACTAAAATGGATCTTCAGAGAGAAACTTCCTGTGAACCATTCTCTGTATTTTTCCAGAATTTTGTATGTAACAGTCTAACTCTCAGCATATTCAACCACCTATGCGCAAAACTGAAGAATTAGCAAAGGAAGTTAGTCTGCTATTATTTAATAAATTCATGGCTTGACAGAAAAATATTTTTTAAAAAAAACCATGTTGACATGAAGCCAAGTAATTTTTATTAAGCAGAAAAAGATTTTAACCTTTATTCATCTTTGTTACTGATGAACTAGACCAATGGATTTGCAGTATTAGAATTTTACTTCCCTTTAAGGACAAGATTTGCATATAATCAGGGTATCCACATTACTGGATAAAAAAAAGCATATTCTAACTATATTTCTAAAGGGTGTTCATTAAATTTCTGCTTTTAATGAAGAGGAATATAATTCAGAATACTTGGGGGTTTCTCTTCCTTGAAATTTGTCTTCTTACACACACAGAAAGGGAAGAGCTGGTTTGGTACCCCTGAAGAAGCCAAGGGCCAAACGCAAATGTTGTGAGGCTTAAACAGAAAACATCTCAACATAGCACACTGCTCCAAAAACCTGCCAAGCTGAGAACTTGTCAGCTGGAACCACAGCATTTACTCTCCTCTGTCCCAAAACACCTGTAACCTGTCAAAGATTGCTCTAAAAGCAAACCAAGGCAATCTCTGTTCATCTGGATTTCTATGTTCAGGGGACTTTTGGGCCAGGAGGAGTCTTCCTCCTGGTTTCAGATTTCAGTCTTTTCCTCCTCCAAGAGGTGTACATGTGATGAAAGCATACTAGCTACAGAAACCCATGTTCTAGTTTTTATAGATAGTTCTATATATTCCAACATGCTAGTGTTGGAATATATATATTTCTCTGACAACTACAATTCCATAGACTGCATTTAAGAAGGCCATCTTGTTGGATAAGCATTTAGAACTAACTCTCTCTTTGATATATCTGGGTGCTTCATTATGAGACATGAGAAACTCAGAATCATCAAATGTAGCCTACATATATATAGAGGACATTGAAACCTTTCTGACATTAAGTATACATTAAAACTATAGTTAAAAAATTATTAATGATGTCTGATAATAATATTATAGAAATTATAATGGTGCCATTTGGCCATGCATTGTATATCAACGCACACAGAAGAAATTTTTTACTAGAAAAAAAAAATAGCGTTTAAACAATATTACTTCTATTTATTATAATTCATGTTTTAATATTTCAAATAATTATTTTATTTTTGTACATTATGTCTCCCCATACACAGGTAATAGAGAAAATATTCAAATATAAAGAACATTCTACTGGATTGCAAGACAGAAGAACTATTATACACTTTGATTTCTACCAGAAACGGGAGCTTGAAAATCCTATTAGTTTTCAACACCTTCTGTAAAAAGTTTCATTCCTAGAAATACTGTACAGAATAGAGTTTTAAATATTTGGAATTACCAATATTCATAAATAAAAATATAAAGGCTTATGTTAAAGAAAATCAATAAAATAATTAATTTAAAAAACAATGAATACATATACTGCAGAAAAAATACAAAGGAAAATGGTATAGGTAGATATTGATTTCTGATTTAATCCCAATTCCAAAATGCATTTACACAATCTTAAACCCATTCTGACTTCTGTTAAGTACCTAGTGAAAAGTAATTTCACAGTTTAGGATTTTTGTATTCATGTTGCTTTTATAGACATAATGCCTGAATTTTCAGTCTACAGCCCTATGTAATTCCACAGATAACTGTCAATAAATTTTTGTT
Source organism: Dicrurus megarhynchus (assembly GCA_013399195.1). Classification (NCBI taxonomy): domain Eukaryota; kingdom Metazoa; phylum Chordata; class Aves; order Passeriformes; family Dicruridae; genus Dicrurus; species Dicrurus megarhynchus. The sequence continues at coordinate 163,916 of VXAD01012658.1, read as the reverse complement.
TTACACCCCAGATGCTCATATGACAATAAGCAATTATGGGGTTTCCTGTAGTAAATTAAATGCATCTAGGGAAAGCATTCATTCATGGTCTGGTCATGAAACTGGTATCAAGAAACTCCAGAGTTTTAATCCAGATTGAATTAGATTCTCCAATTAATTAATTTGTTAGTGTCAACACTTCTAAACTGAAGCTGATGCATACTTGTTTCAAAGTGTATCATCATATCAAATATCATCATTCTGGCTTTACTCCGTGCAAATCACCTGTGCATTATTATTGAATGTTATACAACTTTAAAAGATTAATGAAAAAAAAAAGATGTAAAATAATGGAAGGACATACAGATGAGAATGCTAGATTAAAATTTCTAAAGACAAGGCATAATGTAAAATAGATATTCACTTATCCTTATTTTCATTAACAGTTGAATGTTGGTCATTGTTTTTTTAAAGGACCCTACCTGCCATTGTAATGCAAGTACAGACCCAGCTGAGACCACACTGAGAAAATTATCTAGTCAACAGCCAAGTACATAAGCTTCTTACAAAATACTATCTCTTCAACATCCTCAGCTACCAAAGTGACTAGAGAATCAAATGCTAGATTACAATATAAAACCTTAGTTACCTATTTATGACAAGATTATGATCACTAAAGGTACAAATCACCAAGGTTTTCACCTTCACTTATTATTGACTCATATAGGTAATCTATTCTGCATAATCAACAACAAAAAAGATAAAGAGTTTAAAAGATAAAGATAAAAGTTTCCAGCTTCACACAGAATGTCATAACACATGAAATTAGCTAAAGACGTCCAAAAATATGCTGATAAATGTCATCGCTTATTTAATAATAATCAGCTTTGGATAAAATGAGTATTTGGTACTTCATTATAAATATGGAATTCCTATTAAAGTTTATATAGTAGAAAATGCAACAATTAGTGCAAAATAAGCAATCTCTTTTATCATCCATTGTATTATTTTTGTATTACTATTTGTAACTACAGAATCACAGATGGGCCGTCAGACAGAGACCTCAGTGATGTACTTTATAAACACTACTGTAATTACCTTACAGTTATTTCTTCTGCATAATCAGTCTGTTTTCCATTCACCCAATAGGTATAAAAAGAATATTTGTTTTTAAATATCTTGATACAAATTTTCAAATAAACCAGAAATGTCTTACAGAACTATTTAGGTGATGCAGTTGACAGAGAAGTTGAATATGGCAATACATGACATTACAAAAATTGAACGGAAGTGTGTTGTGCTTTATTTTTCTGACTTGGTAAATGTTAAAGAGTCTTCCTGCTTAAAGACATCTTTCTCTAAAAAAAAAAAAGAAATCATATCTAATAACTTGACAGTTTAAAATCTAACACTGAAAGTTAAAACGTATGCAAACGTATCCTGGTAAATTCTGCAAACTGAATCCATCATTGAAACTTTAAACAAATAATTAGTGCAAACATGTCCAACCTAGGGAACTTCAAAAGCAAGTCCTTTCAGTCCTGTGAAGAATAATGAAATGTAGTATAATTCAACATATGCTAAACATTTAGTCCATTTTATTTACTTTTAAATATTTAAAATGTGGTTCTATTCCAAAACGGCCTCTATAAAAATGGCATATTCTTTTTCAAAAGTATCTTTTTAATGTATTTAGAGACACACCTATTTAATTTGTGCTAGAAAGTTGCCTGACTCCTCCTTACAATTCAATCGAGTCTTCGTCCACTGAGATGTCAAGCACTTTCAGTTTCTAATTTCTGTAATTAAAATCAAAGGCACCAAACATCTCCAGAATTTTTAAAACTACACCTAGTTAATCTGTTAAAATGTCAAACTTAATGAATAAAAAAAATTTCAAAAAGTGACCTCATATGTGGTTGTGCACTTGTAAATGAGGATATACTTTAGCTTGCACAGCATTTGATGCTACTACTAATGTTCAATTAAAGTAATAGATCTCCTATTCACAGCTAAATTTACAGCTGACACCTAGGAGGCTGAATATTTATTTCCTTGCAAATACTGTAAATTTATTGTGAAATTATTGACAAAATAACATGTCCTTCTACAATGCCAGATTTATAGAAAGTCTGTCTTTAGAGTAGAACCATACTTAAAAATTCACCATGCAGACTGGAGAAACCAGTTCTATTATAAGAAATACATAAATAATTACACATAAACAACACACCACAAACTTCACTCTTGCACTAGAAAAAAGTAACAAAAAAGGAGTACACTCACAGATAGAAAACTTGTTGCTGTTGTCTTTCCCTGGAAACAATTTAAATCCTCTAGATTTAAAATCTATGGCCTTTTTCACTAGTTAAAAAAACAAAAACAAAAACATGTATCAGGAAATACAATCTAAAATATTTCATTTGGCAAATTTTATCATGGAAGTATATACAAATTAGAGTACTGTCTACCTCACAAGTTCAGATTTTATAACTCTGGTGTGAAACAATTTACAAAAATAAATATTGAGACCAATTTGTATACCTGACAAAGGAAAGAAGTGATATTTGCAAGTTAATTTTTCTCCTGTATAACTAATAAAAAAAAGTATGGCCAAAAGTTTTTTATTTCCATGCACCACATAATTGTGTAAAACATTTTCACACATTTATGGAACTTGGAAAATTAAAAGGATTATAAATAAGTTTGCTCTAAAATAGCTGTTTCTTCTGTGTTGAGAACAAAAAAGAAGAAAAAAGATATTTGAATATAGAAAATAAAATACAGTCTGCTGTCCTGCTGTTGGTTCTGCAGCTGGTCTTCTTTCTAGCTTGAAAACTGTTATTTGCAAAATGTGATATGGAAGGTAGCTGTCTCCCACCTCTCCCCATCTGTTTCTGTAAAAGTCCTTCTTGTGGGCTGGCTTTATGATATACACAGTTAATCCAGGCCAGCCTTGTGGCCTCAACATATCTTTGAAAGAAAACAACTAAAAAAAAGAGAATAAACCCAAAATTTAACATATATAAAAAATGTAAGCAAGAATAAGCAAAAACACTACAAGAAACTTTCCTTTTCAGTCATTAAACTAAGTGCCTCTTATCTCTAATATGCTTGGCCTGTGAGCAGTGAATTATACATTAAAATGGACCTTCTTAAATTTTTTAAATGTTAAGTATAAATTGATTTTCGGTGGCTTTATATATATATAATTTATATATTTTTATATATATATATATAAAAGTATATTTAAGTGGCTTTATAGCCACTATAGGCACCAAATATTTTTTAAAAACTATATGGAAGAAGATATTTTATCTTGGCTACAAGCAAATACTGCTGATGAAGACAGCATAGATTAAAGGAACTACATCTAGTAGAACTTAACATAAGAAGATAGACTGTATATCATCAAAGAATTTTTCATACCCATTACTTCTTACAGAACATCAATGGATATTCAAAGAACCTTTACATTATGTATAAATAACACAGTAGCTAAATACTATTGTTATCTTTTTAGAAATAAAATTATCATTACTAATCACAACAGCAGAACCAGATTTAGAAGAAAGAGTGTACTATTAAGAAAGACAATTTACAGGATAGGTACAGGATGTGTTAGTAAATATTTTTACACTTCTGATTGGAGACTGTATGTTCTTATAAATACAGACACACTATTATCTCAAAAGGCAAAATGTAAATTTACTTGTGTGTTATTATAATGTAACTTATAAGCATTGATGGTATCTATTATATGATAATTTCCCAGAAAAAATAACATATAATAATATCATATATTATACGATAATGATTCTGGGAAACACATTATTTGAAGAAGTGAAATATATGTTGCCACAAAGTACAAGATTTTGGGGATTTTTAGCCCTTAATAGGAGAAGCCCCACCCCCTCTCCAAATTAAAAGAAGTCCATTAACAATTCTATCCTCAGTGGAAATCATAGACCCAAAAACTCTGCCTTCATACAGCAGAGCAATACTGGAATAACAGTAATGGTCTCTTGTCATTATCTGAACATTCTAAAATGTTATTTCTATGTAAACAGGAATGTTGTACTATAGCTCTAACCCTGTTTTGGCTTTCTTTGAGGATAAGTCTAAAATAACTCCTCATGAATCAGAAGATAGGCTTAGTTATTCTTCCAGCAAGCAAAATGGGAGTGGTCTTGAATATATGATCTCAGGTGTTGGAATGGGTTTAAATGCTCTCATTAGAGACGTGTTTGTCCTTTATTTTCAGAAGTCATCACAACAACACACTAAAAAGGAAGACCGTCCTGTACTTTTTTTCATTTGTTTGTACTCATTCTGTAACACCTAAATGGCATATCCATAGTTTATGTACACAAGAAGAGTTCACAAGATCTAAGGTGGAACTGAAAATAGTTAAAAGACTGTCTTGGCGACCACATTGAAATCAGTCAAAGACTTTTATGATCAGTTGCATCACTTCGTCAAGGCTATTAAATACCACTAGGAAAGCAAGCAATTCCAGTTTTCTAAAGCACCTTTACAAGAGAATTTTACTCTTAACTGGGGTTTGTATTTTGGCTTATCGAACAGTAGTTTCTGAATAAACTGTGAAGGAGTAGTTATAGAAATTTATATGGCAAATGTGCCATTACTAAACTATGAGCTGGGCTGCAAATGCGTGTACATAAAAACAACCCTACCATCACAAAAAAATCCCGTACCCAATAAATAGATTATACTTGGCAAAATAATGCTTATTTTGCATGTCAAACACATGACAGTAAGTACTGAAAGTGGATTTCACTTTTCAGAAGTCTCAGAGGATGGATTCATGACAGCAAACTGTGTAGTTGTACACATCTAAGCCCATCCACAAAGAAAAACAGACAAATTAAGAGTTCAGTTCATCAGGTCTTAAGATACCTACTTTTGCATAAGATGGGTTTATATGCGCATTTCTCTCAAGAAAAAGTTCAGATGTAACAATCCTACAAATCATGAAATATGGTGAGACTAGTATGTTCTCATATTTTTGAACAGCCAAGAGCCAAGAAAATAGATTACACCAACGACGTAGGATACTCCTGCGGAGACACACCAATATAATGGGAAGGTAGTGATAAGACATAAGTATATTTTAAAAATAATCTAAATTTATAAAAACCTATATGACATAACCATTTGTTCAGTGTTATAATGCAAGGAGAAGCTTAATTTTTTTTTAATAATACTTTAAATACATATGGCTTCTAGGTTGGTTGGTTGGTTTGTTTTAAATTTATAGATAAGGACAGCAGGTTTGTTTATTTGTATTGTTTATTTTTGGAGGACAAGGAACACTGGTGAATATCTCCTACCCAAATAAATCTCTGACAATCCTGAATCTATTTTTGATCACATGACTGGATGAAACATAAAGAGTAGCATCAGAACTCTGTAAAACCAAATCAGATTATGTCAAGACCCTGAAAATAATTTAGGCATCCACCCTGGGATTTCTGCGCAATGCTACTCATGCTTTTTTCATAGTTCAAGTCACTTTAATAAAAATACAGAATTATTATTATAAAATTATAGAATGGTTTGGGTTGGAAGGGACCTAAGGATCATCTAGTGCCAAGTCCCCTGCTGTGGGCAGGGACACCTTCCAATAAAATGCCTTGATGAAAGCCCCATCCAGTCTGGCCTTGAACACTTCCAGGAATGGGGCATCCACAGCTTCTCTGGGCAACCTGTTCAAGCACCTCACTACCCTCATGGTAAAGAACTTCTTAATATCTAATCTAAACCTACCCTCTTTCAGCTTAAAGCCATCTCCCCTTGCCCTATCACTACATGCCCATGTAAAAAGTCCCTCTCTAGCTCTCTTGTAGGTCCTCTTCAGGTAGCTGAAGGTGCTCCAAAGTCTCTACAAAGCCTTCACTTCTTCGCACTGAACAGCCCCACCTTTATCTCTCTCACACTCTTTCTCTGTAACTTTTTCTGAGGTTAGAAGGCGCAATATTTTCTGTAAATAGGGAAAATGGAACTGTATGCTTTACTAGGGAGGGAAGCATATGAACAGTCCCAGTAATGAAGGAAGTCCAGGTAAGAACTTTTGCATTACAGATGTGTGAGATAACATTCAGTCAATAGACAAATGAGAGACACGTACACTTTTCAAGCAGCCAATTAAAAGTGAAATATGTTCAGAATTATTTTCTTGAAGTTTTTCACCAAAAGTTGTCTCCCATGTAAGACAATGAAGATTCTAACACTTACAGGCAAAATTTTAGGCACACATAAAAATTAAAATATTGTCTCTTTTTTTCTTTAATAAAAAGGCAGTGTAATTATGTATATTTATGCAAATTCATATTTGCACGTATACAGAGATGCTATATGCAAACACTTTTAAGAGAGGACTAAGTCTGATAATTCCAGCATTTTATACTTCAGGATCGGTACTGCATTAAAAAAGGGCCTCACGTAAATAAGTTTTAAGCATATATATCATAAAAAACCCCACTTAGGTGTCAAATTTGAATAACAACCTTAAGTACTGTAAGCTCTCAAACACTAGAAACAAAATTAATTTTGAATGAAGATTGTTCAGTTGACATAGTTCTGTTTTCATTGAAAAAGTGTGTTCTGAGGGCCAAATGAGAAATAAATTTCAAGGAAAATTGGCTTCTATAATATGGAAGCATCAGGGTATACAGCCCTGTGAAGGATATTTATTTAAAACACTGTCAACCCACAAATTCACGTCTTTGTTTTCGTTATGCAATAGCATTTATGTAAAGGAAGTGTCCAGCTTGTCATTTCTGTATTTTTTAAATTTTCAAATCAAATATAACCAATATTTAAAATGCTGAGGACTAAAACACCACTGTTTTATGCAAAGCAGGCACTCAGGTTGCATTACTTCAAGTAACTATACAGAACAATGGAAACAGTCCTTCCCTTCTCCAGAACTACTCTGACTTGATAATCACTATCACTCAGCTAACAGAGATGAAGAACAGTATAACATCAAAGCCACTATTTCAAGATTGTATGTACAGCCCTACTTAAATTACATCTGCAAAAATATCATACATACATTGGAAAATGAGTTATCTGAGAAATAAAGAGTAATTAACTCATCAACTGCTTTCTGAAGTGACCAAAAAAATTTGTATGGAATACAGAATAGAACTGATTTTGACTTGTGCAGAACCAGTAATTCACTGATTATTTAAAATCTTCAATACGTGATGATGGCAGATTTTACTCGCAACAACTACTATTTCTAGTGACAGAAACAAGTGTATTGTGTACTTCGGACCCCCAGCATTGGCTGCACATGTGCAGATATGCCAAATACATTATGCATGATACTGCCAGTTCATCTTTGGCATATGTCTACTTCATTTATTTCTTCTAGAAGTGCATCCGTCACCTGAATGCACCGAACTTACTACTCACATGAAAGTCAGTTCCTTTTTTGGTTTTTTTTGCATTCACATCATATTGACTACACATGTGATACAACTAATTATCCAGAATTTCCAAATTCTAACAATGCAAGTATTGAATATCCAGATATCTTAGAGATCACCACTTCAAGGGATTGCACAAATGGGGTGGGCATGGGAGGAAAGAGATGGAAATTTATTTAATTTTTATATGATGGCACTTCAGGTTTCAGAAATTTATGTTAAAAATCTCTAAACCTAGTGATTACCTAAATAAACTTCACTGTAACCCAACACACCAACTAATGTAGCGCTGTCTTCTACAACCTTTCTGCACCTTGAAAGTCAGCATTAGAGACATGGATTTTCATCAATTTTTGTAGAACAGCATGAACTGCATAGGTTAACAATTTCTTAAATATGAAGAGCCATACAGAAGATGAACAGACTTCAAAGTGGTGAAAACATCCACTTTTCATACTAATAAATTTTTTACTTTTTACGTGAGCTGATCTTAGTTTTTCATTTACTACCCACACCCTCCACCCTTTTCCCCACATCCTCTGCCCCTTTAAACTCTAAAGTCCCCTGGTAAAATCAAATTGTATAGAAGATTTATATTTCAAATTACTGCAACTACTGCATTACTACACTGAACTACTGCACTGTATTACTAATTTAAACTGATCAAAATTACAGTTTTTCTACTATATTCTATATTTTACGTATAACAAATTTCTCTAATTTGAAAAAATAATTATTTAAAAGGGAGGAAGTATGGTTAATATATGTATTTTAATATTAATTTATAATTGCACTACTGATAATTTGGTTTTTACATCCTAACTAAAATACGTCTGATTTATACCAACAATTTGTGGTCCAAAGAAGAAAACCTGAAATACTGAGGGAAAGTAATGCCACAACACCTCAGACAAATATCAATTATAGAAGTAAACATGAATAGCGTAATGAAGAACAGTTAAGAACTGCAGGAACTGAAAAAAAACACGAATAAGAAAAACAAGTTCTGAGAAGGAAATTGACAGGGAAGTATAAAAGGCAATAATTAAATTAAATCATTAACACAAATAATTTTTTGAAATCAGTATAACTGATTTTCTTTTTCCCTTTCTTCCTTCTAACCACTCCAGACTTGACTGTTGGATGACAGTTATTATCTCTTTTCCTCCTTCCAAGTGCAAAGATATCAAGAAGTTTAGGACATTATTGTCAATTTTCCCCTAATAAAAATCTCGACATTAACAAGCCATCCATTATAGAGTTCAACCAACAAACAGAACATATCTATGTGATTTGTTGCACATGTTAAATGGGTATTTCCAAAAATATTTATGTTATGAAATATTAAACAAATATAATTCAGTGATTAAATGTTTGAGTGCTATATTACATTTGTGTTATGCTTATTTCTTGAAACTTTTAAAATTGTTGGAGAAGAAAACTTCTTATATACAAATGTTCTTATATACAAATAATCATAGAAATATAGAATACAATAATCTTACTGCCAAATACATTTGCCTTCTTCAGACCCTCAGCTTTTTAGCTCTGGGTTTCACTAACAAAAACAAAGAAACAAAAAAACTCCCCAAGGACATATGCTCATTGATTACCTACAAGACTTAAAAATATTTCACAGGTGTTCAAAAAACCTCTCCATCCCTACTCCCCCTTTCCTCTTCCTCCTCCTAGGTAAACCTCAAAAAAATTAGGATATGTGAATACATATTTTCTAACAAATCCTTTAAAGTTTTTATATTGAATAATCCCAAAGTGATGAAATATCATACACTTTTATCATAGTCTTTCAAAGAAAAAAAAAATCAAGATAATCAAGTCTCTCTTAACATGCTTTTGTTCTCAAACGTTTCATTAGCAAATTATTTATTTTCCTATAACAAATCTTAAAATCTTCTTGCCTTCTACCATCATAAACTCTCCTGTAAGACAGTAGGAAAAAGAAATGTTGGTTTAATAGGGAACACCCAGTAGCAAGATTTTTTTCTCCCTTATTCATTTTTTCCTGGCTGTTACTAAGAATCTATATAAAGCCAGATACCAAAAAGCATAAGGCAAGCTGGGATAGACAAGTATTCTTAAAGAAGAAAGGGGAAAGGCCAGAGAAATTATAAAGGCTTACAAGAAATGAATAAAAAAATAGAGCTGAAAACATAGTGAAAAAGAAAGGAAATATCAGTAAAATTAATAGGATTTTGTAAAAAAAACAGGTTAAATTATCAAAACATACGTATTTCCTCAAATTGAGGATATATGGTTAAAAATTCGCAAATGGTTAGTGACATTTCTGCTCTTTGAAAAGAGGAGTTTGGAGTCATGAAATTTTTTGGAATCCAGAGGTCTCTTGAAAATAATTTTCCTAAGGAAATCACTGAGACAATTTTGAACTGCTAGATGATGACTAGAGTCATCCATTAAGACTTCCTGGCACTACTTGAGCCTGAGTCTGCTAACCAATTTTTTTTCTCCAACTACTGCATCTCTTTTTCAGACTGTTTATTTTTTCTAACTTTAATTTACAACTTACGAACTGTACTAGAGGTCTTTTTACACTGTTTGCACCTGGTACTCATTTGTTTCTCGGGGCATTTAATTATGACGTGCATGTAGTTCCATATTAAAATGAACATTGGGAATAGAATAGAATAGAATAGAATAGAATAGAATAGAATAGAAACAATAGAATGGTTGGAAGGGATCAACGGCAATCAACAGTCAACTGCCTGACCACTTCAGGGCTGACCAAAATTTAAGTCATATTATTAAGCACACTGTACAAATGCCTTTTAGCTTTTGGCCATATGCCTCTTAACATATCTTTAGACAGTAAAAGCCTTCAAAAGAAAATGTTCTAAAATATCTCTCATGATGAATGCATATACACAAGTAAAAATTCTAGAGCCTTAATAAGTAAAGTATGTAGTTGATATAAATTATAGAACAACTCAATAGGACTAACAGCATTACTATACTCTGAATTCACTGTATGAAACACAAATAATAGAAAACAAAAAATGTCAGATTATCCTCTATTATTTTAGTCATGATGAAGCCAAGAATTCCTAAATATTTAAACAGGGAAAAAAAACCCAAAAACAAAACAACAGGGAAATATCATGTTTCTATCATGTGTCTATCATGTTTAATTGCTTTCTTGTTTTCACATCTGAAAAATACAGATCATACCAGAAACTGTGATTGTAGTATAGAAAAGAATTTCTACTAAAATCTTGGAATTTGAAGTTCCTTGGTTTAACTGAATTAAAGGGGTTAAGGATCACCTTTTTTCCCCCCTTCTTCTGAATAGAGGAGATAAACTTTCCTGAATTTGACCACTTGAACTAAGGATCCAAAAGGTGCTGTGTTTTACTACCAGCTATCCTATCTAAATATATTTTTCATTAGCCTATCAAGGTGCATCTTGAAAGTAAGCTTCTCAACCTTCATTACTCCCTCCTTCTACAAGAAGGTTTAATTGTTGCAATAACAGGAACTCTTCTTGCTCATCTCCCTAATAAAAATATTTATATATTACATACTAACTTGTCCTTATTTAAGTTCTGTACATACTAACATTCACTTCAAAATTTATGCTTTCATCCTGTCTTACAGGGTATTTTGTAAGGTGGGATGATCAGGAAAATGTAATACCATTACAGTACCTTTATTTATCTGATTCAGTCTGAATTCTTGTTGATGAAGAAACCATAATCATGTACAGTATTCCTCAAGAGATCTAACTACTGTCTTATAAAATGATACTTATACTTCCCTACCTTTAAAGAAAATATTTCACTAAATGCACCTAGGGTTTCTTTATCCAGCTAATAAGTTTAGAGAAGATATTCATCAGCCAGCCTTTGACACAATTTAAATTATTGTTGAGGTCAAGGTAGTATATCTAGTACAGTAATTTACACCTAGCAGTTGTATTTTGGGTACATATAAACCTCTAGTTCTCTCTATACATCTCATTCATGCATAAAATTCAAAAAATATTTACAAAACAAAACATTATTGTTATTGTCTACTCATTCTGAAAGACCTTATCCACAGAACAATCCCATATGGAAGCCAACAGTACTACTCTTTTTCTACAGTTATGATTTTGCATCAGTGCTAATGTATCATAAAACTGCACTATTCTGGTCTTACTAGCAATATTCTCAAAGAAGCCGACAGTTAGGTCTATATGTACAATAAATTTTTACAATTAGAAATATTCACACATACATATAGTAAGTTTTAGTAATTATATTTAGTATATAAAATTTTGTCTTCTCAATTAGGAATTAATTTGCATAATTTGGGAGTGTAATTCTTAAATTACGATCTAGAGCACTACAAAAAATGCATTTCCAATGTAAAAACTAATTTTTAATATCTATTAAATAGAGAAATAATTTTAGAAGGATTTCATATAAAATTCTTAAGTAGCTCTTATATAATTCCATAGTTATATACTATGCAGAGTTTTAAGACTTCTGTGCACAATACATTGTCGAAGAGAGATTAAAATACTTAATAACCTACACGAAACTCCATATCAATACCTTTGGAACATCTTTCCGTAACAGAAATTCCTTCAAGTCAATTAACAACTATCTCACATTCACAAAAATTCCTTCAGAATATGTCTGTGTCTTTTTAGTAAGGAACAGTTTGTGGAAGAAAATTATAGGTTATTTATTGAAGGTCATTTGATATATTTTAATGGCTGTTATCAAATATTGGTGTTTGCTGAGTAAAAATGGTAAATTTTTACTCATAATAGGAATATCCCTTCAAAAGCATGGACACATATACTGTTCTGTGAGTAACAGACAGTAAAAAAATTTAAAGATTTTGTATAATGAATGCTAGCAAAATCAAGACTTTCAATGTTGCATGAGGGAATAAAATGCACACAGAACTAGGTATGGGCTTTCTTCTCCACTAAGGTCCATACAAGTCTGATTTCACTTGTATGTGGGTTGTCACACCTTTTTTACAGAATCACAGAATCACCAGGTTGGAAGAGACCTGCAAGATCATTGAGTCCAAGCCATGCCCTAGCACCTCAACTAAACCATGGCACCGAGTGCTACATCCAATCTCTTTTTAAACACATCCAGGGATGGTGACTCCACCACCTCCCTGGGTAGACCATTCCAATACTTTATCACTCTTTCTGTAAAAAACTTCTTCCTAATATCCAACCTATATTTCCCCTGGTGCAGCTTGAGACTGTGTCCTCTCGTTCTGCCAGTTGCTGCCTGGAGAAAGAGACCAACCCCCACCTGACTACAACCATCGTTCAGGAAGTTGTAGAGAGTGATAAGGTCACCTCTGAGTCTCCTTTTCTCCAGGCTAAACAACCCCAGCTCCTTCAGCCCTTCCTCACACGGCTTGTGTTCCAAGCCCCTCACCAGCCTTGTCGCCCTCCTCTGGACACGGTCAAGCGTCTCCATGTCCCTCCAGAACTGAGGGGCCCAGAACTGGACACGGTACTCGAGGTGTGGCCTCACCAGTGCTGAGTACAAGGGAAGAATGACTTCCCTGGTCCTGCTGGCCACACCATTCCTGATACAAGCCAGGATGCCATTGGCCTTCTTGGCCACCAGGGCACACTGCTGGCCCATGTTCAATCAGCTGTCGACCGGTACCCCCAGGTCCCCTTCTGCCTGGGCACTGTCCAGCCACTCTGTCCCCAGCCTATAGTGATGCAGGGGGTTATTGTGGCCAAAACAGGTGCCAGGACTCGGCACCTGGACTCATTGAACGTCACCCTTTTGGACTCTGCCCATCTATCCAACTGTTCCAGGTCCTCTTGCAGAGCCCTCCTTCCCTCCAACTGATCGACACACACTCCCAGCTTGGTGTCATCTGTGAATTTACTAATGCTAGACTCAATACCCTCATCCATATTGTCAATAAAAATATTAAACAAAACTGGTCCCAGCACAGACCCCTGAGGGACACCACTAGTGACTGGCCACCAGCTGGATGCAGCTCTATTCACCACCACTCTCTGGGCCCGGCCATCCAGCCAGTTCTTAACCCAGCAAAGAGTGCTCCTGTCCAAGCCATGGGCTGCCAGCTTTTCCAGAAGTATGCTGTGGGAGACAGTGTCAAAGGCCTTGCTGAAGTCCAAATAGACAATATCCCCAGCCTTTCCTGCATCCACCAGGCAGGTCACCTGGTCATAAAAGGAGATCAGATTGGTTAAACATGACCTACCTCTCCTAAACCCATGCTGGCTGGGTCTGATCCCCTGGCCATCCTGCAGGTGCTGCATAATAGGACTCAATATAAACTGTTCCATAATCTTACCAGGTACTGAGGTCAGGCTAACTGGCCTATAAGTACCAGGATCCTCCTTCCTACCCTTTTTATGAATAGGCGTCACAATGGCCAGCTTCCAGTCATCTGGAACCTCACCAGTGAGCAAGGACTGTTGATAAATGATGGAGAGCGGCTTCGCAAGCTCGTCTGCCAGCTCCCTCATTACCCTGGTATGGATCCCATCTGGTCCCATAGATTTATGAACATCCAAGTGGTTCAGCAGTTCCCTGACTGCCTCCTCCTGGGTAACAGGGGGACCATTCTGCTCCCTGACACCATCTCTACCAGTTCAAAGGGCAGTTCTCCTGAAGACTAACTGTCTTTCCAATAAAGACCAATGCAAAGAAGGTGTTGGGCACTTCTGCCTTCTCCTCATCTGCAGTTACTAAGTTTCCTCTCGTATCCAATAGACAACAAAGATCAGATTACCTGTAGTACTATTTTAATACGTGAAAAATAAACACCATAACATCATTTTAGCAGTATCTTGGTGTCTAAATTATTCTCCTTTTTTTCATAAACTAATGTTTAGCACTTCAATATGATAAAATAATTTAGAAGCATGTGCCGTACCTATATCTTGTATTAATAGGTCAGAGAAGAAAGGAACACTGAGAAAACAGTGGGGAGGACACTGCAGTGTAATGATTCCAAACAGGAAATGGGAAAAAACTCTATGTGTATCACAATTACTTCCATATTTAACTGCCAAAGTAGTACATTCTTACATCATTAAATTAGAAGATATTAATACAGATCCTCATGAACTCCCTCATAACTGAAAACAAGCCTGTGTTTTTTAACTTGACCAAAGACGTTCTGAAATGAGTGCTTAGCCACACAACCAGTAAAAACAAAACTGTTGATTAATTTATACCAGTCAATAACCAGAAAATACATCAGATTTCCACTGAAATTAATACAAATGAAACATAAACATCTGTTTAATTATTTCTATTTCATATCCAAACCAAACACAGTGTTTGTTTTTCAGTTACTCTATTTAAATTATATATTTTAAAATTCTGAAGAACTGCAGCTCTTGTTTCAAAAGGTGTTAGTAAACGAAGCTACAATAATTTATACTAGGTGACTATCCAGTAAGACAACAGATTCCAAATAAAACTGTCTTTACAAAATATCAAACATATAATGAGACTGCTACAAATTGCTTGTGCTGTAAAAGGTGCTTCTCATCAATATATTTGTGTTTATGAATTTTTCATGTACAAATAATTAACATGAAGCACACAATAAAAATTCAAAATGTATAATAAATGGTATTCAACAACATTAGCCTGCAAAATTAAGCTGATCCTTTTCTGAAATTGTGTATATCTAAAACCACACCAACATGCAATTTTTTTCTGAATATCTGTTGGTTAAATTAAGACATTCCAGCATTACTTTTTGTCAGTTTCATGTTTCAGATATCAACATTTACTTTTTAACACAGCAAACAATGCTTGTTTTATACTCCAAATGTTCATTATTAATGCTTTAGCATGCAGATTAGATCATCTCAATATAGAAATATATAAAATCTTTAGTTTTAACACTTTAATATTTGCTGAATTCCCTAGTGTTCTAAATGTCGCTTTGGTCATTGATTTCATGTTTGACAGAATGAAAATGCACAGATGTTTTAAAAAACAAAATTTTGCTGAAGATTTGAGCAGAAGGGAGATGAATACAACTGCATCACCTACTAGTTTAGAACAGCAGCTATTTATAAAGTACATTTTTAATGCTATGGTTAATTATGTCTAATCAAATATGCAGAATAGATGAGTATTCTAATCTCAATTCTCAAAACGCCCATCAGACATCTCTTACGCTAGGCTTTATTGCAAAATATAATGATATTAGCTATAAAGTCACATCAAAAGAAAATTCTTTATATGTACATTTTGTCTTTTTATAAATCAAATAAATTTAAATAACTAAGACAATATTATTACAAATTCCATTTTTCTGTCTGACTGACCTACTAGAACTCAAATTTAGGCAGATTTAATCCTTCTCCCGCTTGGTTCAATTACATTTCCTGAATGGGTACCTGAACTTTCATTTTTAACTTATACAAAATATTTTTTCATAACTACATGTGCACAAGTAAAATAATATCCAATACCTCTATGAGTAACAACTGCAAGTTCTTTAGTTCTTTCTATCTGTTCAGCATTTCTTGGTCGTCTTCTTGTGCTTTGTAAATTTGCTTGATGAAGAGAGAGTGCTTCCTTGTAAGTGGCCAACTCCAGAACTGGTTTTCTTGTATTCATAGCTTGTACTCGTTGTTCTTCAGCAGATTGTCTACAGGTGGTCACTGCACTGGATACAGCAACATCAGCAGATGTGCTAGCAACAGTAATGGCACCAGTAGTGGCCGCAATATGCTCCTCTAACTCACCAGTGGAGGCAGTTTTGATGAAAGTAGAAGAACCTGTGGGACACACAGTAGTACTGGATGCTAACTTTTTCTTTTGAATTGTGTTTTCTTGATCAATCTAAAAAATTAAATTTCCCTCGGTTTAACATAGTAAAGAAAACTGACATGAAAAGAGGAAAGTCAATAGGCTTTATTTAAAAAATTGAAGCAATCAGAACATTTTTCAATGCTAGTGAACATTTTGTAATAAGAGTGATATTACATGTTAAATTTTAAATGTCCTCAAAACTTAAACTTTTTTACCAGTCATAATGACAGCACATAATTTCCAGCCTTGCACATTCAGTCATGAAATCAGCATGGCTAGAGCAAAATATACAGCTATATCATTAAGAGGGTCCCTACACTAGAAAACCATCCTATTGAAGAGTGAAATGGCAGCATTATATACTAACCTAAGTAGCAGAAAACTCAGCCATATTCCAGTTGCTAATAAGACTCCCAGATATGCCCATTGTTTTCATCAAAGAGCCCTTGACAGGACCCTAAGAGCTCATTTAGTCTTGACACGAGGCCAAGTGTAGATGAATAATAAAAGGTACACATTTAAACAAAACTTGTCAGCATTATTATTTATGCTTAATATAAAATTTATTTATGATTACTGTAAAAAGGCTTCATATGTAATTCTCTTTTTGCTCTCTAAATTCTGTAATAGACCAGATTATTTTACTAAAAACCCTCACATATAAAATGTTTTGATAAGCTAAAAAATTGTCCATGCACTGCTTGTGAAAATATTGTTGGCACTTTTAAGGTCCCTACTATTTAAAATGTATAGCAAATTTTTCAATATTTTATTAACATTTGGCTGCAAATGTTTGGAAGCCAAGTGTCTCACCTGTGAGCATTTAGAACATCGTAATACAGTAGAAACTCCATCTTGACTGGAACGAATACATGACTGGGCAATGTATAACAAAATCCACCATAAAAAATAGCATAAACAAAGCTGATGCAGCATGAATTGTACTATATTTTACCAGTATCTTTAAAACACGGCTTTTTTATTCCATAATAATGATTAGGGGCCCGTGAACAGTCATTCAAACAATAATATTCCATACTTCTCTTTTTGGTTCTGAGCTCTCTTCTCATAGTTTGAGACTTGTCCTTTATATGTAGTGGGTGATGTCAGGATGGAAAGCAACAAGAGTTTTCACACTTTTAGAAAAACCTGTCCACTAGAAAATGGAAATAAGACTCCCAGAGGAACTAAGCATTATGTAGTATATTTAATACACAAGGTATATCAGATGTCTTGACAGAATTCTCAAATGTTCTGTATAAATAAATGGAAAAGATCCTCATATCAAAAATACTCTCAGTCTTGCTAATAGAGTCTCTTTTGTTTACTGCAGAAATTTTAGGCTGAAAATCGTTTATTTTATCATACTATTAAAAATACTAACATAACAGGATATGTTAGCTTTATAAAGATAATAAATAAAGCTGATGGGGGTACATACTAGTTTTGCTATCTGACATTCTATGTCTTAACAACAGTTGTGTAGTACAGCACTTCTAAATCACAGTGGTGGTTTCCCCTGTAAAACTAAAAAACCTTAGAAGCACCATGTAAGACTCCAGGTTTATGTGTCAGAGACCAAACCAAAAACTACTTACTGTCCTATGACGACAGTGGTATAAGTAACTAAAATAAATCTAGACATGTTTTATCCTTTATTTCATAATAAAAGAAGAAAATTGTCACAACAATGCATAATATCAAAAGTCTAGACTACTTTTGATTCAGTATACAATAAATTTTGACAGATTGGTATCAACTTTAAAACACAGAAAATACAAATGCATGGCCAAGAGATATTTTGGAACAGAAAAATGTTGTTTAAAACGAAGAAAACTTAATGTATGTTACATAACCACTACTATTAAAACAAAATCTATGTGAACATATCTCTATCATGCAAGCAAATGTAGAAGAACAGGCATTCATCTGCTTCCAATATCAAGGTCAAAGCAAACCTATATTCATAATTTCAGTCAAATGGCATAGTCTATCTTATTTACTTAAATAGGCACAGCACTTTAAATGAGAAAAACTTAAAAGGAAGTTCATCTCAAAAGAAAAAAGCAAGAAAAATTAAACTTACTGAAAACTACAAATCTTCCACCTTGAAAAGTACTGCTTTGACACAGAGGTAATTTTCAAACAGAACACCTAACTTATCAGGCTTTCACATCCATTTACACTGAACAACTCATGCAGATCAGTAAAGTTAAACAACATGGCTTGATTTACATGGAGGATTTTGAGAAAAAATTAATGTTATGTATAAATAATCTTGTAAGTATCAGCTACTGCATAGAATAGATCCATCAATGTTTCCATATATATAATTTTTAATCTGCAAAAGTATGAATTTTGGCATCTTTTTTTTATGAAAACAGTCTCAGACCAATTGAAGCACCTTTGTTGCATGGGCATTTTAACGTAGTCTCCACATTAGTGTTCTCCAGTAACATGTGACATTTCAGTTTGTCAAAGAGGTTATTTTAAAAGTTGTATTTTTTATGTAATAAAGAAATACTCCTATATTGTTTTACTTTAATACTCTGGTTTAAAAGAAAAAGAAAAAAAAAAGGAAATAAAAACTTTTAATGATAAATGGCACAAGAAGGAAGAAAGGAAGATTGATCTCTGCTTTTTGGGAAAAGCTTAAACCAAAATTTTCCGGTCAAATGAAGTCAACTCAGAGGCAGAGCATCACTTTGAATTCACAATCAGCCAGAGACGATGTGAAGCTTGAGGAACTGCCAGGCTGAATCATATGAGGAAGCAGTAAGGACACAGGGTTAAGAAAGAGTAATTGTTGTTTAGGGTATGGGTTCACAAAGAAAGAGAACCTGACCAACCAACATTAAAACAGTCTGAGACCTACTAGGCTGGACCAGCATTTCTCTAAGCGAGTCTCTGTGGAAGAACAGACAAAAGTCAGTAAAGCTGAGCACCTTTCATGTGTCAAATTAGCCTGTTTACTCAAGGAAAGATTGGAAGTGGTATTTACACATAAAAACTTATAGCTATGTAGAAGTGAAAAGAGATCAAGCTGATGATCTACAGAGAAATTCAGTTCAGAAAACTAGTCTTAACAAGACACTACTCTGAAGTGTTGCAACTGTTAAAACTTAGGATAATGCAAACATATGGGAGACCCATAAGCTTTTCTATTTATACAGGAGTGGAAGTTGTTCTTGATTCCAGGATCATTTTTAGTAAAGAAAAGAGGCAAGAGGCTTTGACATTTGCCTGAAACAAAGTTCTGAAAATAGATTATGAATCTGTGCTAGATGCACACACTTTGCATATGCAATATGCTACAAGTATATACAGGGTTCCTGTTGTAAACATGATACCAAAGGAAATTTACCCCAGATAAACCCATAGTGGAAGTTCAATTAGCAATTATTCTAATGGACTAACTTTTTACGAGTGATTCCTGAGGGCATAACTTAGGGAGATAATAAATACCTTTGCCCACTCTGAGAAGCATTCACCAGAAACAAAAACAAGGCAGAAAACGGTATCCAACAGAGTGAAAATTCTTGTTGAAAATGATCTTTTTATTTTTCCTTTTAGAGGACTATGACTTGGGAAAGCTTTCCTGTAAGTTGTCCCCTCTTCTCCAGGCTGAAAAAGCTCAGTTTCCTCGGCCTTCCTTGCCTCACAGGGTAAGTGTTCCAGCCCCCAACCATCTTGATGACCCTCCACTGAACTTGCTTCAGTGAAAAACTCATCTTCCCTGTCATGGAGCCCAAATCTTGATGCACTATTCCAGCTATGGTCACAGAAGTGTTGAGACAAGGACAAAAATCCTTCCCTTTAAATCTACTGACAACATTCTTATTAATATAACTCAGAATGTTGTTGGTCTTCTTTCTTTCCAGGGCACACTGCTGTCATGCTCAGCCTGCTGTCTGCCACAACACACAGGCTCTGTTCAGCAGAGCTCTTCGCTATCAGACAGTCCCGTTGCCAAGAGTTCTTCCTACCCTACTACAGGACTTTACACTGACTCTTGCTGATTTTCATAGGATTTCTGTTGGCTCATTCCTCCAGCTTGTCTGTGTCCCTATGGCAAGCCTGTCCTCGACTATATTGACTGTTGGTCCTTGACTATAATGACTGACATTTTGGTGTCATCTGCAAATCCAATGAGGCTGCTCTCTGTCATTGATTGAAGTTCATTGATAAACACATTGAAGATAACTTGTACCAGAACAGACATTTGTAGTAGACCACTTGTTACTGGACTCTAGGTAGAAAGTCTGGTCCATTTATGACTATTTTCTAAATTTAATTTTTTTTTATTTCAGTGGTGGAAGAACAGATAAAAAACAAGCAAATTGTTCATAAGACCAAATGGGATCTAAGGCTACTGTCCAACAGCTATTCTAATTCATTAGAATTAGTTTTGCTGATTAGTTCCTAAGAACCATGTTGAGTTAAAAATGTGAAAGCAAATAGGAATATTCACGATCTTTTTTATTCAGGGTGAATAAAGGTACAGGACTTTATTAGTTCTTGTGACACGTATGATCCAGCCACAGACTTCCCAAACAAGGCTAAAGGTCCTTAATGCAGGTGACCCTAAATGGGACTCAGACTACAGGAAGGTGCTAATGAGGTGACTGACATGAGGTCAACCTGGGACTTTTCCTGTGTATCTTATTAGTAAAAAGCCAGTCTACCATTTTGCAACGGGAAATTGGGAAAGAAATGTAGACAGTCAAGGAAAAAAAAAAAAAAAAAAAAAAATCATTCATTAATAAAANCAGACAAGGAAAAAAAAAAAAAAAAAATGCATACTTCATTAAAGAGAAAAAGAGGTACAATTATAAATAGAATTTTTAAAAATAATAATGACTATTTTCCATCTTCATTCTTCTTTCAGATGTTCAAGGATTTTTAGTCAAGGCTTATTTAGCCGCCTTACTTAAAACCTTCCTATACTTAACTAATTTTGGAGTGACCCGTGCATTCTATTAAGAAGACGCTTTTATTTTTCCAATCTCAATTGACTGTTCTCTTTGATGTTCTCTGTCATTAAATATCTGATGCTTGCAAAAAATTTCCAGTAAAGTTAGAAACCTAATTAGAAGAATATATTCTGTATCTGTTAAAGGAATTTTAATGTTTGTGTAGATATAGCAGCTTATTTGACTCTTTTAACATATGTCATTCCAGACTTACTATTTTAAAAAATCACTTCTATTATTCTTCATAAATTTCTAGTATCTTTACCTTTTCTTAGGATCAAATTGTAATAGAAAAGAAAGGAAACAGATACATAAACATACATCTTAGAATATAAAATCAATATTAATGGCTGCCATAAAACACTCTTCTGACAAAATCTATTTTCAGCTCCCAGCTATTCAGAAAAGAAATAAAACTGTAATTTTAAAGAAATACATGACTGAAAAAGATGCGGTTCAAAGCAAATTTCTAGACTAGTTCAAACAGGCAATGATCCCTGGACTTATAGCAAAGACTCCAAAAGCTGTGAAGACAGAAGTTTAAAAAAGTCCTTCTGGTTCCTTTTGTCTTCATGTTGTCCACAATTGTGAGAGTTGATTCAGAATTTCATTTTTATTTCCTTTTGGTACCAGAACTTACCTTTTTGCATTACTGCATTATCTTCTGATTTTTTTTTAAACTTGCCTCTTTTCTGCTCTCTTTTTTTTAACCTCTTTATTGTTATCTATTTCTTCTCTTTTTCTCTATTTTTTTGTGTAAAGTTTTACATGTAAATCAATTTCTGCAGTAAGACATACCAAAACAGTCTGAAAGTGATAATTAAGCACCAACCAGAAATTTTCAGTGATGCAGGAGATATGTCATGTGTACTTCAGTACACACAAATGCATGTCTCTATGGTCTTCCATATGCCTCTTTCAGTGAACTTAAGATCACCTTACATTTTTTAAGTAGATACTGAAAATATGGTAAATTTATGAATCTTAATTTTATCAATGATTACATTTAGAAATCTGAAAATTCAGACAAGTTGCCAAACATCTCTAACATGATTTATTTTCTTACTACTAAAATCAGGACATAGACAAAGAGCTACCTTTTTTTTTTTTTACACATATCTGTCCAAATAACAGATTTTATTGCAGCAAAATATGGTTTTTTAATAGAAAAAAATATGAAAATGCCCAACATATGCCCACATATGGATAATGTTCCTTCAGTTGGTTTACTTAAAGTGAGAAAGTACTTTTTGAAAGGCCTGTTACTTTTAAGGAAAAGAAAAAAACAAAACCAAAGCTTAACGCAAATGAATGTTAGTCAATGAGAAAGCAGTGATTTGAAATACAAAATAATGATTTTCATATAGTCATACTTTGCTTTTTTTTCAAAAGAGCTATGCGTCAATGTAATATAAATCTGTGTAATCAAACAAAAACATACAAAAAAAAACCCAAAAAATACTACCTAAAAATTCTTCAAGACTCTCAAAAATATTACAGGAATCTCTGAAATGAATGATATAATCCTGGGAATGGAAAGTATTCACATCTATTGGCCTTAAAAAGAGTACCTTTATTGTATTTGTCAGGTAAAAAGCCTTGCAAATATTGTCTTACATATTTATTTTCTTTCTAATTTGGTTTTGTGAATCATAGCGCAAGAGTGTTACTTCCCCTTTTTAAGGACAGGATAACATCAAATAAGCAAATCTGAAAGAATAATTACTATAAAAACTATGTACATTAAAATGTATATAGCAACCATTTAACAAAAAGATACACTTAAAATTTTTGAGGTTCTGACTTCTAATTCTGTTTCTTATATCACCATGGATACACCATCATATTGTAGTGCTCTCATTTCTTTTCAATAAAATTAAATTCTCACTTTCCTCTTACACCCAGAGGAATTTTAGTATTAGTTACCTAATATCTGTTCAATGTTATAAGAATCAAAGTGGTTTTTTAAAATCAAATATACAGTTTTAGACAGAACAATACTTGCTAAACCTTGAACTATATATTGACATGACTTTGACACTCCTTTTTTAAATATTTTCAATGAAGTTCAGATACATAGGAAAATAATGAATCTTAAACCCAGTAATAATCTCTTTCACTTATTCTTAACAGTAAAAAATGTTTGTACCATTGCTCTTGAGTGTCTAACTAATATTTCCCCTTAGCAGGCTAAATGCTCAAATTTTCTATTCTAAATCTAGTTTTAGGCATCAAGAAGCTATTTGACTTAAACTTATTACTAAAGATTGCTAAACTAGTTTAAGATAATAAATTATCCAATATAGTAATCTTCACTACAGGGAAGATTATTTTAATAGTTAATATATTTAATATATTTTTAAAATTATTATATGTTTTTAAACAGAATAGTACTTGTTAGAAATAATGTAAACGCCTTAGAAAGTTTGTTCATTTACTTGCCAAATGGTAGAAAAGGTTGCAGAAAACGTATCTTGAATACAAATCTTAATACTTAAGCATGTATTTTTCAATGTTTACCTTACCTATGTCTCACAAAATTAACAGAGACTGCAGCCTAGTAAGTACAATTTTGCCATTAGTAATACAAGGCAACAGAATTTATGTTGACACTATGTAGGCTTGCCTTGACCTGAGGTTGTTTTCACTATTTTTGATAATTCATAGGTGCCACGTGAATATTTTTTGACCTAATGGCATTTCAGGAACATTGTGCTCTGAAAATACTGCATACAATAATGATGTGATAAAGCTACATAGGCCCTGCATAGCAAGCAACACAGTGAAGCTGAGAGAGACTAGTGTGCAACTTTCAGATTTTAGTAAAGAACAATGAGAAAGAAGCAGACTATGTTAAGAAAATATATAAAAAATGAATAATTGAACTCCAAGAATGAAGAGGAAGCTCATTTCTTCATGTCCAAGAGTGTCAAACTCCTCCTAATGGATCCTTGGATACTTTCAATTTGTCGTAATCCCCACCCAGGGGCACAAAGAAAAGGGTGAAAATAAGACAAAAGAAATACAGAGGAGAGTAGAAAGGCAATTCTTAACTTTTATAAGTGCATTATTATTATTATTGATGCTTTTCTATATTAGATAATTTAGACTATCAGACCATTAAAACATTAATTAGAATAACAATAAATTGTGTTCCCTTTGGCGATAACAAGATTCTGTGGCTAACATTATATTATGTAAGTGCATTACAACCCAACTAACTTTTGGTCTGTAAGTTTTGTGTACCAAACATACACTATTTTCTCTATGTATCTTACACTACTGAAGTGCTCTCCAATGACTGTCAGGACTCTAAGAGCTCTGATGGCCCTAAACAGGACTGCCCAGCCTTCCCAGGGCCTCCCACCACCCATGCCTATGCATCCAGGGCCTCAAGGCTGAAGCCATGACTCTCTGTCCCAGTGATGCCACAGCAGTGCTTGTCCCCTTCTTCCCACATTCCTGCTCTACCTAGCCATGGGGCTAATGTCCCTGCCTGGCCTTGGCCTGTCCTCTTTTCCATGGAGATGCCCATGCCCAAGGTTTGGTCTGCCTCCAGATGCAGCCACCTCTGCTCCCTGAGTCTGGGGGACCAGCACTGGCTGAAAAGCCCTGCACTGCCTGCCTCAAATCTGATCCCCGAGCTCGCCAGCCTTCAGGAAGCTGTTGGCCTGTGCTTGTCTCATATTCACTGTGAAAAATACAACGCCTATGAACAAAGCTTAGCATCACATTTAACCAAAAGTGTTATTTTTCCCTTATTTCTCACCCAGAATAAGTAAAGTTAATCTCTAAGCAGAATAAATGTTAATTATAAAGCAAAGCATAGTTGAATGATTTATAAATGAAACTATACTGTCTTTTATTTTTTGGTTTTATCTAAAAGGTCATGACAGACTAAAAAATAATACTTTTAAAGAAAGGTCAGGTCCTAAGTGGGATGAAAACAATTCTCTGGCAAGGAAAAATGTTTCTTCGGTATAAAAACTGATTCAAAATCCACCTAGAGTTTACAGAGATAAAGCTATTCCTGCTGAACATTGTGTGCTGTCAGCATCAAGTGGGCAGTTAGTGAACTTTTAAGCTATGAAGTGGCATCCAGTGCAAAACAAGAGCTTTGCCTGAGGAAAATCTTCCCTGTGAGATGACCCCAGTGATCCATTAGCCAACAATTTCAAGATGTCCTAAGGTAAATGCTTACACACTAAAATTTCAAAAACATTGTAAGAATTACACATGCATTGCCTTAGTGAGCATTTCAGGCAATTTTGCACCGCAATACAATGATAACAATGATAGTGTTCTTGTTCCATAGCCAAAATGGTTCCTAATGTCCAAAATAGCTCAGTTACTGCAAGTGTCTTTTCTCACCTTGATGTTGCACAGAGAAATGCTCACAAAGACAACTTCTATGGGAAAATGATACATTGGCACATCTAAAAACACAGTAATTTGACACTGTCTTATGTAACATCCTAGTAGGTAAACTCAGAAAATGTGTGTTAGATGAATAGGCAGTGAGGTGGATCAGTATAGGCTGAATGGCAGAGCTCAGAGGGTCGTGATCAGAAGAGTAGAATCCAGTTGGAGGCCTATACTCAGTGATGATCCCCAGGGATCAATACTGGGTCCAGTCTTATCCAACTTGTTTATCAATGACCTGGACGAAGGGATTGAATGCACCCTCAGCAAGTTTGCTGATGATATGAAACTGGGGGGAGTGACTGATACACCTGAAGGCTGTGCTGCCATTCAACAATAAGAGTGTGATCAGCAGATTGAGAGAGGTGATACTCCCCTTCTACTTGGCCCTAGTGCAGCTACATCTGGAGTGCTGTGTGCAGTTCTGGGCTCCCCAGTACAAGAAAGACAAGGAGCTACTGAAGAGGGTGCAGTGGAGAGCAAAAAAGATGATGAGGGGTCTGGAGCATCTCTCTTAATAGGAGCAACTGCAGGAGCTGGAACTGTTCAGTTTAGAGAAGACTGAGAGGGCATCTCATCAATACATATAAACATCCCAAAGGCAGATGTCAAGAAGATGGTGCCAGACTCTTTTCAGTGGTGCCCACTGAAAGGATAAGGGCCAATAGCCATAAAATAAAACACAAGAAGTTTCACCTCAACATGAGGAAGAACTTCTTTACATTGAGGGTGGAAGAGCACTGGAACAGGCTGCCCAGGGAGGTCATGGAGTCTCCCTGTCTGGAGACGCACAAAACCCACCTGGATGTTTCCCTGTGTAACCTCCTCTAAGTGGCCCTGCCTTGGCAGAAGGGCTGGACTGGATGATCTCCAGAGGTCCCTTCCAACCCTTACAATTCTGGGATTCTGTGATTTTTCAGAAACAGCAGCAGTTTTTGGATACTTCTTACACTTCTTGGCTGATAGAAGTAAAAAATGTCAACTTTTGAGACAGCTGGTTTCTCACCATATCTGAATATTTCAGACTTCATCAGAATGGTTGAGGTTGAAAGGAATCTTAGAATTTGGCCACTTTCAGAACTGTCAGCAGTTTTATGGTCATTGCTTGATATTTACTTTACCTAAATTAAATGGTATGACCATCTCTACAGAGGTGAGAGTTTCTTAGAGATTCTACAGAGTTCCAAAGCAACTTCTTTCACATGTAAGAAAAATTTGCTGGATAGCAGTGAATGAGAATTTTCAGCAGTAAATTTGTTCCCCGAGGAAATAATAAATAAACACCCTCAACAACAAACAAACAAACAAATAAAACCCGACATCACATTAATTCTATAAAAAGTGAGTACAAAGTTGAGTACAAAAAGAGATATTTTGCCTCTGTACAAAGACCATGGGATATTTAAATATTAATTATGCACTCAAAAATTGCTGTGATAGCCTCCACAAGCGGTATAAGGATGAATATAGGATATTCAAGAACCATCTGGACACAATCCTCTGCAATGTGCTCTAGGATGATCCTGCTTGTGCAGAGAGTTGGGCCAGACAACTCCACTATGGTCCCTTCCACCATTACCAAGGCCAAGCTGGATGGGGCTCTGAGCAACCTGGTCTAGTGAAAAGTGTCCCTGCCCATGACAGGGGTTTGGAACAAGATGAGCTTTAAGGTCCCTTCAAACCCTAACCATTCTATGACTCCATGATTCTATGGTATCCATTCTGTGATTCTGTCAATTTCTTTCAGATTTGGTTAATATTCATTATTTCCCACTAGGGTCACCGGGAATTTGAATGATTCTTGGCTTAAATACTACTGACTGGTTTGCTCTAAGTGTCAAAAGAGTGTGCTCCAATGGCTTCAACAAACAGAAGGTCAGTTTATTATAATAGAAATTTCTTTCAAAACTATAATATTTTTATCATTAATTTGTTTAAATTATAGGAGTTTGAGAACTTTCTAGGAAAAAATATTATTTAAGCATGTAAGCCTTATACATCTTTCATGAAAAGCCAAACTACTCACCATGATGCTGTATACAAATGAAGAATCATTTCTTCTTTTATCTTCAATTACAAATCTGTGTATGTTATCTGCCTGTTACACATATACACTAGACATATATATTAGGAATTAAAAGGTATGGCTTTTAATCTCAAGTTTACTATTAACTGAGAAGAGAAGGAAAAGGAGTCACTGGTGAAGGAAAATAGAAAAAGCAGCAGTTTGTTTTACTTTCACAAGGTCAGTATCCCTTTTCCCTTTTGAATTTGAGTCAACCTGATTTAATTTGAATATATGTCCTTCAAGTCAAAGATTCTCTTCACAAATATTTTTATATATCATAGTGTACCTAGGCAGTACTATAAATTAACCAGCATTATCTAAGCAATTCAGCCAACTTCGTGAGAAGTGGAAAGGTTAGTGTTACCTACCTTCCAACTACCCTGGATTCGGGCTCAAAAGACCTGGTGTCCTATTCCACTGGTAACTTTCTGGTAACTTAGGGTAAATCACTATAAAGTATGTGCCTCAATGCTGACATCCAAAAGAGATCTAATAAATATTTCCAATGGTGATTCATAACTTTACCGTCTGTGTATCTCACCTCCTCCCACAGATATATTCATTTTCCAAACTGCAGGTTCCCACACAGATCAATCACTTTTCAATCAGAAACTTACCCATGTGTTTGATATCTTTACTTTCTCTGAACTTTCTTCAACTTTGCTATATTCTTTGGAAATACTGAGAGGCCAGAGCAACGACTGGAGTCAAGGTGAAGGTTGATTTATATAGAAGCATGTTTTCTGTTCTGTCCTCTATTCTTTCCCTAATATTTAGGTTGAAAAGCAGCAAGGTGTGCTTTTTTAAGCATTCTAAGTATGGACCTGAGGACTATAGAGTGCTCTTTGTATACTGACTAAATTAGAGCATAAGAGCTCACTGATATTACTGACAATAGAAATGAACAGATCTCATAACTTTATTTCCAAACTTTTTTTGCCTCAGTCTTCACTGGCAAATCCTCTTCCCACACCCCTCAAGTGGACAGACTTCAAGACAGGAACTGGAAGACCAAAGTCCCTTACACTGTCAGAGAAGTTCAGGTTCATGACCTCCTGAACATACATAAGTCTATGGGACCTGATGAACTGTGTCCCAGAGTCCTGCAGGAATTTGCTGATGTAGCTGCTGAGCCACTGTTCATGATACTTGAAAAGTCATGGCAGTCAGGCAAAGTCCCAGGTGACTGGAAAAAGGGAAACATTTTACCTATCTTTAGTCAGGGTAGAAAGGAGGATGCTGGGAACTACGAACTTGTCAGCATCACCTCTGTGCCTGGGAATACCATGGAACAGGATCCTCCTAGAAGCTGTGCTAAGCCACATGGATGACAGGGAGGTGATTTGGAACAGTAGCGCAGCTTCACCAAAGGCAAGTCTTTTCTAATCAACCTAGTGGCCTTCTGTGATGGACCAACTGCATCAATCAACAAAAGGCCATGTATGTCATCTATTTGGACTTCTGCAAAGCCTTGGATGGGGTCCTTCACAACACCCCTCTGTCTAAAGTGAAGAGAAATGGATTCTATGAGTGAACTGTTCAATGGATGACGAATTGCTTGGACAGTTGTGTCCAGAGGGTCATGGTCAAAAATGAAGTGTTCTGACAGACTGTGGAAAGGTGGTTTCCCTCGGGGATCCATACTGGGATCAGTATTATTTAGTGTTTTCATCAATGATATAAACTGAGGCATTGAATGCACCCTCAGCCAGTTTGAAGACTACAAGAAGCCAAGTGCTGTGGCTGACACATCAGAGGGATGGGATGCCATTCATAGAGACCTGGACAAGCCTGAGAAATGGCCTATGAGAACATCATTAAATTGAACAAGGCCAAGTACAAGGTGCTGTACCTGGCTCAGGGCAACCCCTGGCATCAATACAGCCTGGAAGATTAATGGATCGAGAGCAGCCCTCCCAAGGACCTGGTGGTGGATGAGAGATTGGACATGACCGAACAATGTGCACTTGCAGCCCTGAAGGCCAGTTGTATCCAGGGCTGCATCAAAAGCAGTGTGGGCAGCAGGGCAAGGGAGGCAATTTTGCTCCTCTACTCTGCCCTTGTGAGATCCCTACTGGAGTGCTGAGTCCAGATCTGGAGGCCTCAACACAGGAAGAACATAGACCTGTTACAGAAGGTCCAGAGCAGGGCCATGACGATGATTAGATAGATGGAGCACCTCTGCTATGAAGACAAGCTGAGAGAATTCAGACTTTTCAGCCTGGAAAAGAGATTTGTCCTGGCTGACTGTTCAATCCAACTAGCACAGACTAGATTACAGCCAGGGTATGTATCATACAAGAAGTTGTAATTATTCAACAGAATCCCTCCAGGTTCAATCTCCTTATTACTGCCCATCTTGTCAGCTGAATTTTTCTGTCATAATCCCTCGATCTCCACTCTAACCACTTTACTTTCCTCTGTGTTTCTTCTACATATTCAGAAAATTTCATTTTCTGAAAAGGTATAACAATGTTACTATTGACTGGATCCAGACAAAAAAAAATGCATTTTGGCATCTATAAAACAAAGCAAGTAAGCACATTAGAAAGAAACACACAATACAACAAACATCAATACTAGAAACACTCAGTATTCACACTGCTATTCTATATTTGTTCTGACAATTTTCAGGCAGACTTAGAAGGTTTGAACAGCATGGTTCTCAGGGGACTTTTACAAAGTTTTCTTTTAAATATGAATGGTACTGAAATTTCCCATAGTGAAGATCTGAAGAAATTACATAACTGAGAATCTTTTTGGTACTAGTTAGTGATCTTGCACATTAACAAATTCCACAGAATAATATTCACTAGTATGCAAGGTTTATTGCCTCAGCTGCATTTAAGTGAAAACACTTTCTTGAACAGAGATGTATGTTTAATAATTTCCTAGTGCTTGCGAATGGGGAAAAAAAAGTAATTCTTTCAGCTTTCTCATACTGCTACTGATACAGTACACAAATAAAGCAGCCAATGTTTTAAAGTATAAAGAGATCCATTCACTGGAACTAAAGTGGAGAAAGTGTAACTGGGAATTAAAAAGGGAGTTCAGAAAATTTAATTTCTTACTTGAAGTAGCAATCATTAGAAGATTAACTTTTCATTAAATAGACTTGACTCCTTATTTAGTGGGGGATACTTTGCAAAAGGTACTTTTACTTCTCAAATTAGGTAATCTTAGACTTAATTCTAAAGAATAATGGCAAATGTCCTGAACCTTATCTATACTGGGAATGAGTAAAAACAGTATCATTTCATTTAACACCAAGAAATAACTTCTGACAAACATATTGCATGGGTCACTTGCATATTCACATTCCAAAGCAGAATTTTGGATTTATTTTTTCTATTGTAAAAATAACTTTCCTATCTTTAGGCAGGAGGTTATCCAGCACTTTATTCAGTCTTCATGCATATGGTGTGATTAGTTTTTACAAATAATAGACCAGGGAGAAACATTTAAAGAGCACAGCAGCTATATTTCTCATATTTCATGCCTCAACATATACCTAGCTAGTTCATAAAATTAACATTAAAATTAAAATTAAATAACTACTCTGCCTTTATAACCTCAAGGCCATAAGGATATGCTTTCTCTTACAAATGCAAGTGTTCTCAGTAACTAAATAATGAACAATTCCCAATTTAGGTTAAAGAGAATAAAGATAGACAGAAAGAAAAAATATTTCTGCAGAATAATTTATGCAGGTTGATTAGAAAGTACATGGGAAAATTTGAGTGTGAGGGTAGACAAAAAAATCCCATATTCAGTTACTTCATTATCTAGTTCTCTTCATCTGCCTGTTGTTTTCTTATCAAAATGATTTCTTTTCTTGTGTGTGTGTCTACTAATGGTAGAAAATCACCCCTCTGAAATGTAAAATTACCTCCTAGAACAAAAAAAACAAGTTGAAAATGCTGAGTGAGGGAAGAGGGAGAGAAGGAAATGGGAGTAAATCTTCCAGTAGAAATAAATCCAAGGCATCTGATGTCAGTGACACTATTAATTTTAACATTTAAAATCTACTTTCTAAAGTTAGACCACATCAGGTTTGTTTCCTTTAATGTACAGTAAACTTTATAATCGTCAAAACTATTAATAAACTAACTTGAATGGCTTATTGCACTCAATTATTGTGAAATAATTTTCAAAGCAGTAAAATATAAATCATTTAATAAAAAAGCCCAAGCATTTTATGAGAACATTTGCATGTCAACAATTTTCCAGGAGGAAACAAAATGTTCCAACATTTAACCTTGATACCACTAAATATTCTGAATGTAAACAAGTGTTTTATTCCAGGTCTTTCTTTCAGTTGTTTTATCATCCTGACATGAACAGATTGTCATACTAAGAACAGATTAACATATTAAGCTGTTTGGTAGCTACGAAGCATACAGATGTGTAGGTTAAGGTATTAATGTTTTGACCTTATCAAAATGAAGTATTTTGAGGGTCCTATACACTCTAGAGTTAATGTCCTATTAATAGAAGTTTTCAACTGCCATAGAAAATTTATTTTCCTAGTTAATTTTCCTTGAATTCCAGTTGATTTCTTTAGATGAAATATTTTCAATAGATGTATAAAATATATATATGCATATATAGAGAGATATGCATTAATATAGATAAAAATCTAAATATAAATATTATATATATTTTTGTATATTCATTTTAAATATTTATTCATATATTGATATAAGTATATATATGTGTATATATATATGTGTGTGTGTGTGTATATATTATAAATAGGATCACTAAAACCACACTGAGGTTTAAATAATTATTTTCCCTTCCAGAAACTAAGACTCTTCCCATTACCTATGGATTTTATAGTTTCAACATAGGATTTTCCTAGATTTCTAGAGTTGTTTCAAATCTTGCATTTCCTTTCATTTTATAAATTCCTGAACTTTCAACAAAAGTGACCCAAGTAAAGGAAATGCTTTCTAAGCATTACCTAAATTGAAATAAAGAGTAATTCAGTACTTTTTTCTTGTCTTCTGCAGAGGAGTTGGAATTACTTACAGTCAGTAGTACATAAAATATTATCATTTGCTCTTTTGTAAACAATAAAGAGGAGTATGTAGAGTAGTAAATGAAACAAAGATATTAAAATTTTTGAATGTCCCTAGAATATCAGAGGTTTTTTCTTTATGATAAATATGAAATTAAGAAGATGCATCCATTAAATCATTAAAATGGAAAGGACTCTTTACTGCATCACTTAACACTTGTTCCAGAAGTAAATAACGATCTATCAAATTAAACATTAGCACAGACTATCATGTTTTAATATTTAACATTAGTTCTGTTGACTTTTTAAAATGAAACATGATCTAACTTGAAATAAAAAAGTTGAATTAAAATTTTAAAATTAGATCTCTCTGGATCCATACACAGTATCAGAACTAACAGCCAATATTGGTGTTTTTAAAACCTACCATTGGGAGCATTCTAAAAATAAGTTCTTTAAATTTGGGGATGGTCAACAAAATGCAACATTTTTTCTCCTCTACTACTTGACTACAACAAAATCAATGTCATTCTGTGCACTGCAATTTTGCATGTTTTGTCTAGTTGCTGTTATAGTGCCATGTTTTGATTTACGATGAGAATAACACACTGATGTTTTAGTTCTTGCTGAGCAGTGCTCACCATGAGTCAAGGACTTTTCAGCTTCTCATGCTGCTCTGACAGCAAGGAGGCTAAGGGTGCACGAGAAGCTGAAAATGAACACAGCTGGGAGAGCTGACCCCAACTGGCCAAAGGACATCACGCTAAACAGGGGATGAGGGAACTTGTCTGGGAGGTGGCAACCGCTGTTTAGGGACTAATAGGAAATTGGCTGGGAGGTGGTGAGTTGCTTTGTGCATCACTACTTTTGTATATTCTTTAGTCATTATTACTAATTTCTCATCCTTTTCTGTCCTGTTAAATTGGCTTTATCTCAATCCAAGAGTTTTACCTTTTTTCTGACTCTCTCCACTGTCTCGCTGGGAGCAAACATCTGCATAGTGTTTCGGTGTCTGACATGCTAAACACACCACGTGATCTGTAAGTTCTAACTTGCCAACACCATGCAGATATCTCTTCTGCTCTAGAGCACCTCTACCCAATACCTACTGTGTGGTCAGCTGAATCACTCTGCAACCCACACGGGCAGGATTAGCAAGGTATCGGGAAGGCTCAGTTACCCACACATAATTTGAGTTGGAGAAATTTTGTTAACTTCATAACATATGTCTTGGTAACACCTTGGTTTGTCTGACAAAGAGCTTCTGCACTTCTGCCACTGCCACAGAAATATCTTGGGTACCCTGGGTGATTTCAGTGATGCATCAGTGCACATATATACAGGTACAGTGATTCACAGCTCTCTGGCTTTAATGGGTATGTAGATAACTATAGGTGTCTAAACAAAAATCTTACCTATGTCTCTGTTACAACTGCTAGTCTTTCAGCACTAGTACAGTACTGTTTGTTGCAATAGCTTTTGAGATAAGGAATGAATGACAAAATCTGATTAAATTTCCAAATGTTGTGAAAAAGTGATAGACAGTTTTCCCCTTCTGGCAAGTCTAGCCATGATGGTGTAAGGCAGCTTAGTACTATTGTTCTTTACCTGATTGGCAATTGCTTTACATTCTTTCCGAAAGCAAAACCAACTAAAAAATTTAAGAAGAGATAACTCCATAAATAATTTATGAATGAAGATACACTTCTATTCACAAACAAAGTGACAGAAGGAAAAATAAAGTAACAATAGAAAATCAAGGAGAGCAAGAAGAAACTTTTCAATGTCTTATTCTTCATATTTCATCCCACATTCAAGGTGCTCCAACCTCAGCTCCGCATAGTTGGCTGTCAAGTATGAAGGATGCATGCTTTTAAATATGAGCAGGACAACCAAATTTTATTCTATTCTAAAATGCTCATGAATATATTTCATGGCTTCATCTGTATTTTCCTATAAGCAAAGATTCTTAATAGATGGCAAATGTGTTTGTGCACTCAATTTACATATTTGATACTATTTTGCTCAACGTGGAAACATGACTTTGCACATGGCTTAAACAGAGGTAAACAAACAGGGGAATGAAACAAAATCAGTTAAGAAATGGATTTCACAAGTGAAATGAATAGAAATTGTAGGGCTACTGTTGAAACCTTCCAGAGCTTTAAGGGAGGACAAAAGTAGAGAGTGAGAGGAAAAGGATGCTGGATCTATAAAGGCAGCAAAGTTATAGATGCTTAAAGTAATGTCTATCAGAAAATGAAGATTTTTTTCTTTTTTATGAAAGCTTTTTCTGAATCTGGGTTTGCTTGATATAAAGAAGATTGAAGTTTGTGTATGCCATTCAGTAAGACCAGATGCTGTGAAGCTAACTTAATCCTTCTGTCCACTTAGATAATATTATGGATTCATACATAAATGATGGAGTGCAAAAAGTAACCAACAGAAAGCAGCAACCAAAAGGAACTGCAAATGGAAGGAGTAAAAAAGCACAACTAAATTTAGAAACAGCAAGAGAGGATTACTGGTGCCAAGGAAGGAGCTGCTTCAAGAAGATCCAAAGAAGCTTTTGTTCTACTTCAGCCAACAGTTTCTGACTCAAAGGGAGTTTCAACAAAGCAACAAGAAGAGCAACCATCAAGACAAGGAACTCTCAGTGAATAGAAAGAGTGCTGAAACACAGATGACCAGACAAGCAAGAATAAGTGGGTTATGACACCACAACCTAGGTAGGGAAACATTTTGATTCTCCTCTAATTGAAATTTCTTATTGAAATTTCTCTTCTAATCACATTGGCTACTGTTTACCGATGTCGTTTAAATACTGTATAAATTAATACCTTTCACTAATAAAGTTGCCTGTTAAAGAAAGTAATACACATAACTCACATGACTATGTACTTTGAAGCTGGGATCTTCCCACAGTTTCATGTACCTCAGCAGATTTCATTTTTTCTGTATAAGTCAATTTTAAAAAAATTTAAAGGCCTTAAAGTCCCTTGCCTGTTTGCAAGGTCTTAAACAGAAAATTAGGAAAATATGTTTAATTACATTAAAAGTCTGTTTACAAAAAATTATGTAATACCCTAGGTTTTCTATTTTTTTGTTGCAGTGGGTTTTTTATTTCCATAGGCAACTGTATTTTGAATTTGCAGTGCATCACTTTTATTCTTCTTTTCAAATGTCTAGGCCAAAATAGCTTTAGGTATTACACTGAAGCTCGCCCATGTGAGGCTGCCTTATGAAAAAGAATCTTAAAAACCAGTTTTCATAAACTTAAGAGAACAGAAGGGAATAAGACTATAATTAGTATAAAGACCAGGGATTTGGTAGCAGAGGGGTGTAGGACTGAACATGTGACCTCTGCCTTCAGGAGGCGTTGAGCCGTCCCATGCTGGTCACAACTGGCCGCACCTGGCTCCAAAATGGACCCACCACCGGACACAACTGAGTCCATTTTGAGAATTTGTGACATCTCTGTGAAGATGTATATAAGATAAGGCAATAAACACTGAGGGAAAGGAACAGGTCAGAGAATGAGTGCTCCATTCCGGAGCTAGTAACACCCTCAAAGGGATTGGTGTCCATGGGTGACCCACACTGGAGCTGGTTCTTCCCCTAAGAGACTATGGCCCATGGTCAATGCACATCAAGGCAGAAGAAATGAGTAAGAGGGAAGAAATAGCAGAGGAAAAGAGTGAGAAATGAGGAGTAGCAGAAATTAACTCTTACACTTTGACCTGAACCTCCTGCACTGGCTATATCACCAAAGAGACAAAGGGTAATCTGTAGTGGAATAGAGGAAGGGCAAGTGTTTGGAATGAAGTTAGGCTGTCCAAAGAGGAGAGTAAATTAGGCCATTTTGTCCAGGACAGTAGCTGATGAGTGATTTTCCACATCTTCATTTCAACCACGAAACTCTTCACTCTTGTTCTTCCTATTTTCTGCCCTGCTGTACTGTGAGGATGGAGTGAGTGAGTGGTGGTGAGAGGGCTTCATTTCTACTCAGGGTTAAACCATAACCCACATACACTAGCACAAAATGTGCATTTGTGCAAACAAAATCAGTAAGCCAAGGGAGTGATTAGCTGAAAAGGGTACTGAAGTGCCACACAGTGACAGACTAAAATTATGCAGTGTTCTGAAGTTCAGAATTTGGAGTCCAGGTCCTTCAAAATATGTAACAATGGGCTAAAGAAGATTAAACTAGAGAGAGTACTAAGAAATTAGTAATTCTGGTTATAGTGGTACTATGTAGCATATATTATGTTTCAAGGAGGAAACTCAGAAAGAAACTACAGACAATCTACATTAATTAAGCAGGGGAAGGAGTGAGCTTTTAACACATTTAATATTATGTAGCACTCTGATAATACAAGCTATTGAAAGAATTAACAGATGCCTTCTCAAAAGTAATGCAGAAATAAACTCTTGAAAAGAAAAACAAGCACTTGTACTACATGGCTTTTTGCAACACTTTTAAAAATTTTTTTTAGTTATCTGGTTTTCAGAAAACTCATGTCAGAACATCAGTGAAATTAAAGTTTGAAAACTGTCTTTACAAAAAGGCTTAACATTATCTCTAATTGAAAAAAAAATAAGGTTACAGTTCTCAAAAAACTGAAAAATGTGTTATATATTTTTGTTTATTTTCTAAATGTATGAAAGCTTTCTAATATATCCCATTCCTAGAAGTGTTCATGGCAGGATTTGAGCAACCCGGTCTAGTGGAAGGTTCCCTNGGAGAACCGGTGCGGGTGGTGGAGCCGGGAGAAAAAGCAAAAGGACAGTAATACCCTGCCCATGGCACAGGGGTTGGAACTAGATGATCTTTAAGGTCCCTTCCAACCTAAACCATCCTATGATTATATAATATTTATTTAATTTCTTCATGCTCTCTCCTTCAGTCTACCATTAACCTACCAGGAGCTATTCATCCCCTATTATCTGACCATGTATTTTGCTATTTTTCTACTATCAAGGTTATTTTTTATCGATCATATAGGCTTGAGTATGCACATTTAATTCCTTTACATGCTGAATTTTTTTACTGCCTACATTTATTTTAGAGTTTCAAAAGACATTTTCTTCATTTTAAGTATGGTGGGCTACTGCAGCATTTGACAACGTAGTGTTGAGTACACTTTAACATACATTCAGCAATATGCCATTAAAAACTAAATGAGCAAACCGAAATAGTAAAAACCCCATTACTTAGTCACTACACTATTAGGCAGTAAAGAAAACTTGCAGACACACAGCATATTCAAATCTCCCACACCTACCAACTCACACATTTTATGTGTCCTGCATAAAACACATTTTTGAAAGTAAACATAAGCCCGTTCTCTTTCATTAGCTATTACCTCACATTTTTGGCAGGAATGCATGTATGTGTACCATGAGACATGGTTTTTTCTTCTTTTCTCACTAGTTCAAAATAAACAGCTCAATACTCCAAATTACTTCACTTAAACCACCAAAATAGTTATCACATGGTTTCTCAACTGTGGGGTAGATTTAATAGAGAGAATTCCAACTTTCTATCTTTTAACAGTCCCATAAGTTAGCAGCTTCTTATTAAAGAGTGTGGTTTATCATATGTGGTATGAAAGACATCATGCAAAAAATGAGTCAGTGCTTTTCATAAATCATTATAATAGCTCTGAAGCTACAGTAAAAAAAATTCTTTCATGTAAATTCACTCAGAATACACATTCGAGAACATCTATAAACTCAGGAAGTCCAAATCGAGACATACAATACTTGCTGAAAATAGTAATCAATTTTTTCTCTTCTTGTATAGAATAGGCTGACGCAATCACACAGAGTTGTAAAATTTGCTGTTATCAAAGATCAGCTTAAAAAAATTAGTCATAGGCTTTTCTTAATTGCAATTTTTACATTACTTTACTAATTTTATCAGATTCTGCAAAATTTTATGTAAGTAATCTCTTCCTATGCTAAATTTTCTATAAGAAACTGCCAAAGAAATTCCTGAACTAAATCTTGATAGGAATGCCATGATAAGTTTTTTCATCAGATAAATGGAAAAAGCACAAAAACACAAAAAGGGATTACTGTTCCCTGAAGATCCATTGATACACTGTGGATATTGAAAAATATTATTTACAGTATTACCATACACTAATGACATTCAGTTTTCATTAGCACTTCATCATTAGAATGACCTTATTCCAAACAGTGACATTCCCAAAATTATGCTTCAGATGCTTTTACTCTTACTCAAAATAAATGCTTGTTCATAAAAACTGTGTGTAAGAATCTTTCTGGTTAATTAAACCCTTAATAACACAATGCCTTCCAAAACATAGTAAAAAGTAATAGAGATTAAATGTTACTTTAGTAAATAGAACCTTACTCACTGCTTTACAAACATGACTTATAAAACTGTAGAGTCAATTCCATAATTTAATGAGAAAGACATTATTTCTGTTACTGTTACACAGTATTTTTCAGAATATTAGGACCATTTTAAAAGCTAAGTACATGCACAGGTTAAAGTAAAGCAGATATCTCCTGCAATATTTTTTGGTAACTGAATTTAGATACGCTACATAATACACTGTTCATATTCTAACACATTGTAATTTGATACAGCATGCTGAAAAACAAACTATACTTATAAGGGTTTTTTTTAAGTGGCCCTTCCCTTTTCCTAAAACTTCAGGCACTATTTTTCCTAACAAATACAGCCACAACTAAAAATGTATTTCTTTAAATGTACCTTGGTAGTGAGCACTAAATCCACGGTATCGGTGATTGCTGTCTGTTACAAAATGCAGTCTGAGCCAGTTTTTGTTGCTTATAACTGGAGGAGGTATATTCATTCCAGAGAGCCTGAATTAAAACAAATAAATAAAAAATATTAATAAAAGATTTCAAAATTATCAGGAAAACTTTGATAGTCAACATAACATCCATTGACATGCCTTCTGTGGGACTTTTTATTTATCAGTTAGTAGCATTTTAATAAGCATGAACAGACAAAATTGTACACCATGCCTGACCAAGTAAAGAGATAGAAATCAGTGCTAAGCTAGAAACTACACAATCATGTTATTGGTCAGGCACAGCACTGTCAAGATGGAAATACGTGGCACTCAGGATAGAAAGAATTTGTGTCTATACAGGTCAGATAACGGGCTATACAGAACATTGCTCTGGGCACCAGGGAAAGGTTTGTACCCTGTGACTTTCACATTCAAGATATGGAAGAAGAGAGCTTAGGTTATGCAAACTACTATCTAAAATGATAAAACAGACATCTACTTTGCAAGAGTAAGTAATTTTCTATATTCAGGGTATAAAGAAGAAAGAAATATTCCATCACTTGAGTGAATTTGAAAATTAGTTCTTAGATGTACAAGAAGAGTAGGGAATTCTAGTGGATTGACCCCAGCTAGCAGCCAAGCACTACAGAGCTGCTCTCTCTGTCCCTTCCCTGCCCCCAACAACCGTAAGGGAAAAGAACAGGAAGAGCAAAAGCAAGAAAGACTCTTCAAAAGACAGTTTAATAAGCGAAGAGTTGAGAAAAAAGGAAGTGATACAAAAGCAATCATTCCACAAATAGATCAATCAGAATGGTGTCCAAGCAATGATTAGCAGCTGTCTTTCAGCCCCTCTAATTATTTTATTGCTTACCACAAAGTTATATGGCATGAAATATCCTTTTGGTCCTTTTGGGTTTGTTGTTTAGTCTTCTTTTCCCTTCCCAGTATCCTGCCTATGCCTCATCATGGGGACAGAGGAGGGGGGAAAGAAAGTCTTGATGCTGTGCAAGCATGGCTTGCCATGAAGTAGCTAATACACCGATGTGCTATAACTCCAGTTTAACCACAAATCCAAACTACAGCACTTTATGGGCCCCCAAGAAAAAAATTAACTATGAGCGGTTAGACACAGTATACAAAATTACCTGGATTTTTATTGTTTTGGTTTTCTGTTTGGTTTTTAGCATCAGGATATTGCTCCAATTATAGTAGTCTTTCATCTTGACTTGCTCATTAAGGAAGTCTGAATTTAAGTTCTGTTTTTGTTTGGGGGTTTTTGTATGGGTTTTCTTTTGTTATTTTATTTTTAGATGAGATGTCTTATTATAAAGAAGGTTAATAAAGTTTAGGTAGAAAATTCTTCCATCAATCCAGTAATTCAAGATATATTTCTCACCAAAGCCAGAAAGATAAGTCACATCTTCAGGATGTCAACATACCATTTAGTCTTTCCATTTAGTTATAAAAAGAACTCTTCCTGTAGTTAAAATAAAATACTAGCCAACAAGCATGCCATTTTATGTTCAGACATCAAGGATTCCTATTTTATTTTGAGAAAAACTATTCTATTCATAATAAATCAAGTAATTCTGAAGTGATTTTTTTAAGTGGATTAAAACCCCAAACCTTACTTAAATAAATAACTAATAAGTTTGTATAGGTACTATTCTGTGAGGAAGACTTTTGAAATAACAGTTTAGAGGTAGTGTTCTTTTCATCTTCTCCCACTCTACCTCAAAACAAATCATGTTTAAGATCACTTTCCAAATTTCTTAAAATGTACTAGCACCCTTATTCCCTCAGGCACTTATATAAATGACAAAAGGCTTGACTGACACCACAGTCTATTAAAACTCCTTTAAATACTTGCAAAAGAATGTTTTTATACTGTGGAAACACATTAGTTATCCTATTCATTTCTGTTGAATGACACATAGAATCTAAATTTTTTAAGTTTATGAAATTGTCTTAAAATTCTAGATCCAAGAAATTCTGATGATGAATTTAAACAAAAAACCCAAGCAAACAAAAAAAACCCCCAGTGCTATTAGATGTGGTGAATGCACATTGCTCTGTACCAATTAAAGTCAGAACTGCACTAGAAGTCTACATCTTTCAATTAGAAAACATCAAATATTTCTGCATTTTCATGGTGAATTTTAGAATGAAACACACTTCCTAACAGCCATATAGTGGCTCTAGTTGCTACAAATTTCTTGTTGCAAATGTAAGAAGTATAATTTAATTTGAGGCTTGTTTTTTGGAAGGTAGAGGTTTAGGTATCCTTTTTGGCACAGTTATTTCTCTGTACAATAATATTACCTAATGATGCAAGAGGAAATAGTTCTTTTATTTAAATTCTCACTCTATAACTAATTTTTAGGCAATATAGAGATAGAGGCAACAACCTTTCACTGCTTGCATATTTTAGAATAAACCTATTACTGGAAGAGGTCTTACTGAACAATTGTAATAAAATAAGGCTATAAAACACATTTCCTAACACCTATTTTTTCTCATATATATTACGCCTATAAGAAGGTTTCTCTTTAATAATCACAAAACCATGTGAAAAATAAATTGCAAGTTTATTTTCCAATGCATGAGAAAATGTCACCCTAGACATTTAAATAAGCTCACAGTAAAAGAATAATTTTTGTTTCTAAAATAGCTAAAAATCTATTTTACCTATCAAATCAGGTATTTATTAACACATCTATCCTTACATCTATGCTAACCTCTAATTAAATTCACAGTTCCTACAATTTGAGTTTTTACAGTTCATGGTTTCTATTGTATTCTCCCCAGAAAGTAGATTTGTTAACTGACAAAATTTATTCTGTTGATATAACTGCCCCTTTTCTCATGTCAATTTATCTTCTCAGCAAATTATAAAGCTGTTCACCATTACAATAACACATTGGCAGCCCAACCTACTTCTGTGTCAGCTGCTATTCCAAGCAGAGTTATGCTGCATCATCTACAATATTTTCCTAAAATTCAAAGTAAAACACCATATCTCCCGTAAAGGAAATGCAGCTGTCTCATGTTCTTTTATAATTCAGAAAATGTAGCTCCCTCTCAAGCTGCACAGAATCCTGCATAGTAAATTTCAGCCAACAGAGAGTAGACTTCCCTTCTGCAGCTGTCTTTCATAAACTCTTAAAAATGTTCATGGAGAATCTTGGCTGTGAACCAGAGATTTAAAGTATCTTACCCACTGTTATCTACTGCAAAATGTATTTGAAAAAGGAAGCGCTTACTGAAACAATGCACCTTTGTTGCTAAACAAGGTATTAGTAGAAGTGTAAGACTGTGCATGTAGAAATGCCAGTGAAATTCCCATCCATGCACTTTATTTGCTTTGTGTGTAAACCACAGTTTACAGAAGAAATCGGGACTAACATTTTTGAGAATCAAAATTTCATTCTTCTTGCACTTCATTACAACAGTATGCCTCCATTCCCTTCCTTTATACATTATTTAGGTAGTAATTAAAAAAAAAAAAA
This sequence comes from Dicrurus megarhynchus, assembly GCA_013399195.1. Classification (NCBI taxonomy): domain Eukaryota; kingdom Metazoa; phylum Chordata; class Aves; order Passeriformes; family Dicruridae; genus Dicrurus; species Dicrurus megarhynchus. The sequence continues at coordinate 120,869 of VXAD01012658.1, read as the reverse complement.
ATCACCTGCTTTAGGCTAATTCAGATACAGTCAAGTCAATTATTATTTTATTCATCCTCAAAATTCTAACACATAATTACCACCTTGTGCTGCAAAGTGGAATTCAGGGTTGGTGTGTTTTCTTTTTTTAATATCATAGCGCACATCCTCTATTTCTTCCAGAGAAGGAACTCTATACATTTACTTTAATATTTGAAATGGACACCATCAGACAGCTAAAATCTTGGCAAGTACTTTAAACATTCTTGTCTTGTTCATGTACCAAAACAACTTTAATTTCTAAAAATCATCTAAAACTACAGTTCTTACAAACATATTATCACTGATTGTCGCAATTGTCAATACACTGAATATTATGATGCAATGCAGGCCTTAATTTAGGCATTCAATATGTCCAAATATATTCCAAACAGATAAAATGTTTTGCTTTTTTTTTTTTTTTTTTAATAAACAGCAAAGTTTTTCCTAAAACTTTTAAATTAAGCATATATTTTCTACATTTCCTCACATGCTAGGAGATTCACAGAAATTGAATTAATGAAAAAAAAATTGAGGTTGATACCACATCTATAAACAGTGCTGAAACCCATTGTAATTCTACCAAAGCCTTAAGATAAAAAATACTTACATCTTAGCATGACTAAGTGCATATGTAGATCTCATTACTCATATACATGCACTACAAAATCCTAACTGCTTGTTTTAATGCAAACTGCAGCTGTGTGGATTCTTTCTCATTGGTATTATTTGCATGTTGAAATAAAACTACTGTATAAAAAAGCTTTGATTAAAAAAGGGCAAATTATCACACATTTTGATAAGGCCTATGCATGTTCATATATTTGCTACTGGGGCTTCATACTTACACAGCATAATACACTACAAAAGAGAGTAGCTTTGAAAGGAGAGGAAAGACATACCCAATAGAACAGTACCTGATCGATGACCTATCTGGTTTGATTAAATTTTGCTTAAATTAGGCAGTACTTGTATTAAATATAAATTTGAAGTATCAACCACTCACAGCTTATTGTGTCTCCTATACTTGTATACAACATATACTCATTAGCAAAGATTTCTGGCATCCATTCCTTTGTTCTCCATGACTGCCTTGATCCCATAAAGCAACAACTCCTGTGGCAAGCTTCATAATAAACCTCTTTTGCAAAGGATCCACCCCACAATGCATATTTAAGGGCACAAGATTAAAACACAGGTCTCTCATTTAATAAATCCAGATCTGTTTAGAAACAACCAGTTGCACACTAGAGAAGCAAAGCTGATGCCAACTGAATATTTAATACATTACTTGATTTGAAAGATCCTGAGGGATTTAATGATTAAGTTAACATATCCCCCCTGTTCCATCAACCCAGTTTGTATGATGTTTACACTGAAGTTCAGACACTAACCTAACTTAATCTTTTGGTCAAGCACTAAAAGAGTAAGTATTTTGTATGACTAGGCGTATCAATATTTTTTATGTTTCCAATTTCAGTGATGAGATTAATGGGTCTTAATGGCAGTCATTATAGATGTGAAGGTCTGTTGCATGACAGCTTTGGGTACTGGCCTTTTTTTTTCCTGGAAATGTTCTATCCAAATTATATTAAATCATTTCAGAGCAAGGACACTGCTCCGACCTATATTGTCAAAAAGCAAAAAAAGCTCCACCAACTTCTTATATTTCTTACAAAATCTATTGCTGTCTAACCTGAGAAATCAAGATATGAATCTTTTTGAAGATATCAAGTAAATATTAAATGCTAATAGGCATTTTCAGTTATCTTTGGATAACAACAAAGGTCAACAAAATGGATAATTGCCTGTAAGTTTTGCTTCTGTGAAGCATTTCCAATATAAAGTAAGTATTTTAAAAGATGTGGTTTCCATAAAATTTTAACTGCAGCTTACATTTATGCAGTATTAACATGTATAACAATGGTATATCTGTATTACAGAAAAAGACTAAATAAGACATCTCTGTGACAGAAGCTATAGAAATTTTATGTAAGTTGAATATTTTGTTTAGCTGTATGTATGAAACTCAAACTGCAGGTGGGTTGCCTCAGGGCTGCTCTTGTGTGGGCAGTCAGTACACTCAAGTCATTAATTCCCTGGATGATTAAGGAATTGTCCATTGTGTGAGATAACAGACTGGCTTCAGAAAAGAGACTAACTTGAAAGGTAATTACAATATCAAACTAAGCAGTTTTCCAGATGAGTCTTCAAATCATGAAAACAAGAAATAACACAGGAAGAGAAAGATTACCTTGGAAATAAAACAAGCATATAAATAAAGAAAACAAAAGAAGAAGATGATTGAGTTATTCTTCTGCATTGCCATAGTTCAATGTCCAGTCATAAAGAATGACAGAACCCATCATTCCAAGGAGAATTTAAAGAGTAATAATTCAGTCTTTAAAGAGGAAAGAAGAAAAAGTCTTCTCTTCCTGAAGCAAGCTCCTTCTCAGTGGTAAATATTCGTTAGAAAAGTAAAGGGAAAATGTCCAAAAGAAAAGTGTCTAAAATCTAACACTCTACTAGCAGTTTGAGGCTAATATATAACCCAAGGTTTAAGTGGTTATGAAGTTAGTAAAAGACCTAATTCCTATGGTCAGTCCCTGTAATATTTATAGCGGGACTGAGCATTTTATGTATCTGAGAATGAGGACACCCAGAAGTTTGAAACTATATTAATTGTTGTTTCCATATCTCAGAACTGCAGCCAAATGAACGACAAAAAGCTGGTTTTTGTTTTTAGAATAGTAAACTATCACTCTTCAAATTTAGCCTCACAAGCTATTTAGAAACAAATTAAGGGTTTAGGTTGAAACACCACTGCAAACACTTATTTCTGATTTATAAAATGAAAAATGAAAACTTAAATGAGCAAGTGTTTGGGAAGAAGAGGAAAAAAGTTCTACATTATTTAACCTTGAAAAAAAAACTTGTTCTGTAAAGTACTTTAATAATGTATTGATTAATTTCAGAGTTATTCATCTAGAGGGATAAAAATAATTCACCTTTTGACTCTTTTTGTAAAATACATTATGATGTCTGAAAGACCAAAAAAAAAGTCTTTGTTTTAAAAATGTCAGTGTTGAAATATATGAAAGCTTTATCTTGCTTTTGCAATGCTGGAAAAAGTTCAATTTTGGAGTAAAGTAACTGTCATATAAAGCAACTCTATGAGAAGCCTGTATATGGTCATTAAGGACTGAATAAAGGTCCAAGTGATGATTAATGGAAGTTTGTAGCACTGTGGATATGAAATGTTGAAAAGTGCCAAGATTAAGAAATGCTTTTTAACTTCAGAAGTTGATTGCACCCTATAAATCCAGATGTTCCTATGTCACAGTTTTCCAATTAGTCTCTTGATTTGGCAGAATAATAAAGTATGAGGAAAGGAGCCTTCTAAACACACAACTGCTAGCCTGTGATACATGTAATCTTGTCTTTGTGACATAAGTAAATAACACTGATGAACAGTGTTGTGTCCTGATTGCCTGCAGGCCTAGTACAAGCTGCTGATTTTCATATAGATGTCAGGAGGAGTCATTTTTCATAAATGTGATGCAAATGCCTTATATACAAAGTGACCTTGCACTTACAACTCAGTTTCCCTGAGCAGATCATAGAAGCAATATAAATACACATTAACTTCACCTGGGCTGCACATGGTGGTTAACGCATGGGTCTCTCTACCACACAAGCTGTGGCAAGCTTCACACACAGCTCCTTGGTGTAATTGGTGAGACCAAGCTCAGGGCAGTCAACAAAGAGCAGAGGCAGATGAGTCTGAATGCACCACTGAGAAGATACAGGCCCAGCTGGTGCAGGCTGTGCAGTTTAGGCCTCCCCCAAAGGCACTGATCCTGCTGGCCCAGAAGATATGATAAGGTGGATGCCAATAGCTGTCCAAGGATGTTTTTTTCCTGCAAATGTTAAAGCAAACTTTCTCTTTCAAGAATCCCAAATCTGAGGGCCTTGGCTGGAGAGTGGAGGACTCTAGACAGGCATAAAGATGAATGCAATTATCGGAGCATTTCCCGTGGAATCCTGCACATTTCTTCCCCTTGCTTTAACAGCTAATCTAAATGAAACTAAATTGAATACAACTTGTATGTGACCAATACTTCTTTGGGTAACAGCCAAAGTGAATAACTGGGACCATTACCTGTGAGAGGCTTACATAGCTTACCTCTCTTAAAGTGTTGCCATATTCAATTTCTGAACCAGCTGTTTTCTTTTCAATTCCATATAACAAATTTTTATACTTACAAGTATTGACTGAATAGAGGAAGGAAGCTTTTTCCTGAGTCCTTCGGGCAAGTGTTAATAAATGAACCAAACTAAAAACTCGAAAATATTACACTTGCACTACAATTTGATGTTCTGCAATAGTACTTGTTACACACAAGATCTTGTTGGGACCCAAAAGAATAGCCCCATGTCAAAATTACTATGAGTCAAATTAAGGCTTTAACAGACTAACAGTCTAAATATTTACAAGTTTTATACTAGCAGTAACTTCTTTAATTAAAGAAATTTTTCTAATATCTATCCCTTTTCTCTGGTGTTACATTCAAATTTTCAGTGTCTCTCTGCATCCTGAGGTCAGCATCTAATTCTTTCCCAAATAGAAGGGGAAAAAAATTATTGTGAGTCATTCTGCCCCTCTAGTATGCTCTGGTGAGGCCCCACCCAGAATACTGCATCCAGCTCTGGAGTGCCCAGCACAAGAAGGACACAAGCCTGTTGGAATACAGAGGGGCTCCATGAAAATGATTAGAGAGATGAGGAATGTCTGAGAGAATTGGGACTTCTCAGCCTGGAGAAGGAAAGGCTCCTGGGTGACTTAACTATGGCCTTTCAGTACCTGAGGGGAGCCTACAAAAAAGTTTGAAAGGAACTTTGACAAGGGCATGTAGGACAAGGAAAGTGGCATTAAACTAAAAGAGAGTGGGTTTAGATCAGATATTAGGAAGAAATTTTTTACTGTAAGGATGGTGAGGCACTGGACCATGTTGCCAGAAGCTGTGGATACCCCATCCCTAGGAGTGTTCATGGCCAGGCTGGATGGGGCTCCAAGTAACCTGGTCTAGAGGATGGTGTCCCTGCCCACAGAGGGGTTGGAACTAGATCATCTTTAGAGTCCTTCCAACCCACACCATTCTATAATTCCATGACCAGTATCCTGAGATTATCATGATACACCTCTCCTTCCTCAGTCTTGAATCATCCTTGGGCTATCTGATGCTTCTTGAACAGAATCTTTTTTTTTTTCTCACTGGTTCCCAGCCTTCTCAAGACCCGGTTAACACAGAGGCCCAACATGTGTTGCACAGCAACTGCTTAGGGTTGTCAAACCTTTGGTATACATGATAGTCATATAGTCACTTGACCAGTAGACAAAGACAAGATAAAAACAGCTCAGGCCAAGACACTTCAGAAGAGTCCCAAGAGAATCCAGCTGTCAGATCAATACACAGTGATACAAGGCCTGTGGCCACTTCCCAGTAATCAGGCAAAAGTCATATTTACTGACTTATCATTTGCTATCAGTATGGCCAGATTCACACTAAAGAAACTTGGAGGCACAAGAAAGAGTATTTCCCCATGAAGCTGTATCTCACTTAACTTCTTTCCCTAATCCTTACTGTTTCATGTAACTAAAGTAGTTAAAAAGAAAACCTTATATAGGTATGCAGTAGTCAAACTCATAAAAGACCCTCGTATTTTCTGTACTGCATGAAGGGAAATTGGCATGCAGCTCTGGGTGGAGATAAAGTTTAAAATATAAGTCAAATTACTCCCACTCTGAAGCAAAATTAAGAACCCCATGGGTCTTAAAAGAAAAAGTACTTTTAGAATCTGAGTTTTCCTGAGTTACTCATATTCAGATATTAAATCAAAATGCAAATACATCTTAAAAGAGTTGTTCCTTATTAGAATAAAAATTCTAAATGCTGTCATTTTAAGTCTGAGTCAGTTATGTTATTTCATCTCTTAAGGGTGATAATAAGACAGTCCTGAAATGACTTTAAGGAACAACTCGTCAATACAAAGTAAGAAGATAAACATTAAACAGTTCAATTCAAACTACAGGTGATCTTTTTCTGAGACTTCACTTCTTGTTTCTTCCCTTAGAAAATGTATCAAGGTAGATACTGAAATCTGCCAGAAAAGGCTAATTTTACTGCATAATTTAAATATAATTGTAGTCAAGGAATCCAAGCAGATTACTCACAGAACCATTCACCTTAGTTTCCACTCTATATGGAAGGTGGATTAATATTTCGCTCAGTTATATATTGTGCAAGAACTTTCTTCTATGTACCCAACATTGTGCCTCCTTCTAATTCTACTGGATTTATAACATTAGACATTTAACTTTTTAATTGATTACATTTATCTGTAGTGACTTTTCCCCCTTCTTCAATATATCTGTAAATTAATAAATTTCTTACTCACTAATTTTATACAACTTTCATTTCAAAGTGTTTGACAAATACCAAGAAACTGTACCATCCTTTATATAATAAAAATAATAATTAAAAAAATTTCCAACACATAGACAATATTTTGTTCTCAACCACAAGAATCTAAGAAAAAATCAGAAACTGCCCGGGCTGTAAGGGCACCCACTTGACCCCACCTAGCCCTGCCTGGGGACTCTGTAAAGCCTCTGCCTTGGACCCAGGAACCCCATTCCAGCTCAGCCTAAGACTGCTCCAGTTCTGTCCTTGGTCATCTTTGTTTGACTGGGCTCCTGGAGGGATCCGGGACCTGGATTATCACTTACCACATTGAAGGCTGTCAATTGACTTTAAGTCCCTGGCTCTGACACCTGTGTTCAGCCTCTGGAGGACTGCATATCGTAGGTGAGTGAATAGGAAATGTGGCCCCTTTGGCTCCCAGTTTTCCCCACCTTGCTCCTGCTACTCCTAGATAGAAATAGACTTCCAATCTCCCAATTAAACCAGTCTAATCATTAAAACTGCTTTCTATGACAGTTTACCTCCTTTAAACAATATTATGAATTTACTGTTGCTCTGTGTACTTGATCATACTTCTCTTTACTGTATTTGTAATATTCACATTCAAATGTTCTCTGACTGCGTTTAGGGAAACCTTTCTAACATTTTTTGTTTGGAGAATTTTTAAGATACTATGATAAAATTAAATGTGGATTTTGTACACCTCCCTCACTTTTACTTCACAGACATATAAGAAAAAAATGCCTTTAAAACTAAGGACCAAGCCTTTGAAATTATCTGAGTAATAAGGGACAGGACAGTTCACATTTAGCCCTATTAGATAAGAATTAAAAATAGAGAAGGGGATTGGGCAAGTAGTATCAGCATGCATGCAGAACACCTCATTTTGAGAGAAATTACTTTTACACTTTACAAGATTTTAGACTCTAATTACTAGTTTGATGGTTCCTAATAAAAAAAACTCCTAAGTAAACAATTAAGAACACATGATCTCTTTCTATATATATGACTAGGTGATATTAAATAATCTAAATTGTTTCCCTTTGGGGACCTTGTCACAGGAGGCTCTCATAACAGAAACTGTGAAACTTGGAGGATTGTACTGGGTTTTAGTAGCAAGGTTTTGGTAGAAGGAGTGGCTACAGAGGCGGCTTCTGTGAGAAGCTGCTAGGAGCTTGCCCTATGTCCAACAGCACACATGCTAGTTGGCTGCAAGATGGATCCACTGTGGGCCAAGGAGAAGCCCACCAGTGACAGTGGTAACACCTCTGGAATAACATATTTAGAAGAGGGAAAAACTGCACAATCACAGCTGGAAGAGAGGAGTGAGACTATGTGAGCAAAACAGCTCTGCAGACACCAAGGCACTGAAGAAGGAGAGAGAGCTGGCGCCTTGGGTGTTGGAGAAATTTCTCCTGCAGCTTGTGGTGAAGACAATGGTGAGGCAAGCTGTTCTCAGAAAATTAGTGTAAAAAAGACTGAAGATCTCTTTCTCTAACCTGACAAAGACGTGAAAATACCAGCACCTGAAGTCAAAGATAAAGACATACGAAGTGTATTTTTTCCTCTATTTTTGCAACAATGGTGAGTAACTATCAGACCAGATTAAAAAAAAAAAAAAAAAAGAAGAGTTGGGTTTTTTATCACTTAGGACTTTTTAAAAGAGACTGGGTTTTTGTTTTTTGTTTTTTGGTTTTTTTTTTTTAATTAGCACAGGAAAGCAAATGAAATGCACAAGCCTCTCATTTACAGGAGGGGGCACTAGATTATCCACTAGTTCTTTCTGGCACTGAACCCTGTATCTGTGAAACACATATTGAATCTTAAAAATTAGAAGAGTTGCTTTTCTCATCCAAAAACAATGCCCTTATTACTGACCCAGAACAGTAGTGACTAAAATTCTCTCTTCTGTTCTTTACTGAGAATCAATGACCTCTTCCATTCTGAGTATATTTTATAGATTACTGGCATGTCTAGGCAATCAAGAGCAACACCTCTGTGATATTCAAGTTAGCACCAAGCACCTCATTAAATCTGAGTTCTGATCATCACACATCTGCTTTACAGTTTGAACCACTGGAAAGCACATAATGTGGATATCAGATACCGAATGAATGAGCACCACAGTCCTTCCCCTTTGTGCCACATAGGTAACTTGCTGTAGTTAACACACTCCTGTGTTTCAAACTGAAAAAACATTCAGACATATTCATGCACTCAAAAGCACAAGTAATTGCACTGAGAAAGGATTCCTATTGTTGCAGCTTTATTGCTTCCAATTCTAGACCTAGGCTGGTATGATACTGAACTGAACCCTGTAGATAAACACGAACTAATGTGTGTGTAGAGTCTGGGCCAAACTCTACGGACTGACAAGAGATCATGTTGAAAAGGATCCTACACTTTGCTGACTCAATATATTGATTATTGGGTTTACACATGCTAGGATATCCAAAAAAAAGAAAGGACATAGTTTTTCAGTGTGTTTAATATTTTTTAGAAAAAGAAATATTATACAAAGAACTTTAAAAAGCAACATTTGTGTCAAATCTTATGGAAAATGAGACCTAGAATTTTTGTTTCTTAATTTGAAGTATAAGCAACTATAACTGTACAAATCATTTATGTCCATTCTTAATACACAGGTGTGTGTAAAATCACAATTAATATAATTTTTTTTTTCTAAAACTAAATGCTGCTCTCAGAGATGAGAATTGCTTTGGGATACTGCATGGGTCTAACTGCCAGCCACCTGCTGTTCCCTGTAAATCAGCCAGTGAACAAGCCATGACACAGCATTTTCACCTCTCCATGATTTGACACCATGTATCTGAAATGAACATTTGTTATTTAACTTTTCCAGAAAAGACATCACACTCTCCGTTAACAGAGGCTGTACTGAAGATTTAAAGAGCAATAAATGTCTAAAACTATGATACAACAAAAAATTATGAAATGAGAATAATGTGTAAGATTCTCCACAATACTATAAAATCCCATAGTCCACTGTTAATTGTGGATAATTAATATTATTAAAAAACAAAACATGATTGATAATTGGAAATACTTCAAATTGATTTTGCTATATCAATCTGCGTTACTTGAAAAACTCCTTGGATTCAAAAGTCTTCAATTTAAAGCTGAAAGAGACATAAAAAACATTTTAAATAAATGTTTGTGCCTTAGAATGTAAAAGTAATATTTTCATTGTCATATAAGCAAATGTAATTTGTTCTTAGTCTTCACATCTTTGCCTCTCCCTCTGCCACAAAAAATGAACAAAGTAGACCTGCTTAATAATGCTGACTTTTATATGCAACACAAAATATTTATCATATTTATTTTTAATAAAATTAATGGAATTGCTTAATATATTGACTAACAACATGAAAGCTCTGCTAGAGAGCAAAGTTTAGAAAATTTACCAATATTCTGTGGTTTTAGAATGAAATATCTTATACTCAAAGAAATTCTGGTGTCCTAGTTGAACAGCCAGCTCATTATGCAGATTTCCCAGCCTGGAGCAGATTTTAAGTAAGTATCCCTTAGAATAATGATTTTTATTTACTTTACCATATAAATAAAGTATCACTGCAAAAACTGAACTTGCCAAAAGAAACCTTTGTTCATGACATTTGATGGAAAGTGATATATTCTAAATTATGCAGTAAAAAGACACCAATATCAGTTTTAAAATACCTTGCATCGGAGTCTATTATCTATTAAATTCTTATATGATGCCTTTACTGATTAGTGGTAATGAGATAATGTTATCTGAGTACTCTGAACGACTTTCCTGAAAAATCTCGGTTTAAAAGTTTGCAAATACTCAGATCTAATAACTGATAAAAGGTAGTAGGTCACTAATTCACATGCTAAACATTAAGACTGACCTTTAAAGTATTGACTTATAAGAATTTAATTATTAGAAAGATAACCAGACATGGGCAGGTGAAAGCAAGCTTAGGCTCCACAGCTGTGCCAGTATACTTTAGTCCCAACCCTTAATACCTATTCTAGCATGACACACCGAACAAATGTTGGGCCTACTGAGCTACAATACCACCTGATGATTTAAGATAGTTTCAAATGGGTTTTTTATTTATTTTATCAAGATATACTAGGAAATACCTGATTAGGAAACATGAAAAGATTTGTGTTAACTGTTAATGCAGTTTTAAAGGCTGTATAAATATAAAATATCATTTACATTTGTAAATTAACATCAATGCACTTTTTTTTCCAGCTCATTAAGAATTCAATCCTTTCCAGCATCTTTATTAACCCTATCTGCAACTTATGACGGTTGTGTGCCTGCATAAATGCAGGGCACATACTATAACAATTTACTTTTGCACACATAAAAACATGTGCACACAAGGACACACAGTTCAATAATTTTTTCTTATGAACATTTGTTTGTTTTGTGTTTTCTTGATGCATTTAATCAGAATTAGTCCTCTGACTGGATATTTATTCCTTATTTGATTTTACTCCTATGCCTTCTTTATTTAGTCTACAGCTTTTTATAATTCTCGGATGTAAATTTCACATGTTCAAGTTCACTTTGATTTATTAGCATTATTTTGAAGTATACTGCTGTCTTTTAAAAAGCCTGCAACCCTCCACAGTTCAGTGCCATTAATGATATTTGTGTATAATTTTTCTTCCACTATCCAAGATATTGCAAAAATATTTAGCATTACTGGGCCTAGATCTAATCCATTTAAGATGCAGCACAACATGACTTACAGAGAGTAACCAGTAACTATTATTTGTGTGCCTTTTCCCACTTAAGTACACCACATATTTAGAGGCAAGAACGAGTCAATTTTCTGCTAGTTTGTAATAAAAAGGGGTTACTAAAAAGAATTAGATTTTTTCATTGAATAATTTTTCATCACTTAGTCCATTATTTTCCCAGGGTTCAGAGCTAACTGTCTCTATTACAACTTCCCAGGTGTCCCTGTCTTTTGCCCTCTGTTATTTTCTTTCCACTGAGGAACCAATTTTTCTCGTTTTCTCTTTACTTGTAATGTAGTTACAAGCTCTTTCCATCATTGTCTTTTATATCCTTTGGTAATTGTAATTCAGCAACTGTGATAGCCTTTCTTACTGTATTCTCAAGGCTCCTTAGTATTTTATGCTTTTATTCATCAGTCATGTGGTTCTTTTCTCACCTTTTGCAAAATTTCTTTCTGCTCTGTATATCTTTATGACTGCACCAGGAGCTTTAAAGGTCTCTTATTATGATTTATATCTTTCTTTTGAAATAGGATAGCCTGTTATTATGTACTTGATATATTCACTTCCACTTAGAGCCAGATCTCCTGTGGATTATATTAACCCCTTCTCTTTTGAAGTTGTTATGGTAAGTCTTTTAATGTCTGATGTCCTTTTCCTTAGTATTGATGTCTATTTACCCATAAACAGTAATAAAATTCCATTCAAACTGCCTTAATCCTTCATATTTTAGACAAATACTTCTTTTTGCATAAAAAAGAAACAAAAATCTTATTTCTAAAAGCTTGGTATGCCTATAAAATGCCATTCTGCTCTTTCAATCGATTTCCAGATAAATCAAATCCTTCTTTTTATCAAATAGTTTTTTACATGTATCTTTTTTGCAATTTTTCAGAATACAAAGAACACCTTGCTCTTCTACTTAAACATTCAATGTTGGCAGCACTAGTCTTTTCCTTTTTTTTTTTAATTCAGATATATATTAAAATACAATACCAAAGATATGTTGTATCATTTTTATTTTTGCTTAACTCATTGCAAACAAATATATATACCTGTTATTTTATATAGTACCTTCCTTGCTGTCTATTTGATTTAGTACTAAAAAAACCCTGTTATTTAGCTGGCTGAATGTTATTCTCCCCAATAGCATCCTACTCTGAACTCTCATTTCTTTCAGGTTTCATTGCAGACTTCAGTTCACAATGTTTGTTCCTAGATCTTTTTTTTCAATGGAAAACACATATATATATTCTCTTGAATGACCCAGTTGGTTGTGTCAAATGGTTTTCAATCTGAGGACCACAACAGACGCTTCTGCCATGAATTCTGAGCCACTAAAGTTTAAATCTATGTCCCATGTTTCCAGGTGAAGCCAAAGGAAAATCAGAGACCGGTAATACAGGATATGGTGCAAAGTAATCTGGACTCCACTGTGTAAACTGAACTAGGCTATTGAAACCACCAGGTTCATCTTTTACCCTTTTCCTGCATCAGTAGCAAGCTTTGCACAAACTAAGAGGAAAAGTTATACTAAATAGATCAGGCTTTTATTTAATTCAATTTGCATCACTTTTAAACAGCAACACATACTTGAAATTGCAAGTTTGGGGATATAAGCTTTATTTCTATGTATGGAATCTTTCTAGAACAGAATAATACAATGTGCTGCCCTACTTCACAGTTTTGGGACCGTGTCCAAAATCACCAAAACTAAACGGAATGGCAACATTTCTGTAACTCTCCAAATTATGCCTATATATGTCTGGTGCACAGACTACAGTAATAAAAATAATTTCCAGCACATCTAGCAAAGCTATAGCTTCGTTGTTAGTGAAGTTTTTAGTATAAATTTAGCTTTCAGCTACCTATTTTAAATCCATTAACAACTGGTGGAAAGTCTTGCTAGTAGATTCATTTGTAATTCAAAGCTAAATGAAAAAATAATACTCTAAGGACTGTTAGCCTTTTTTTCTGTCATAATCATCTCTCATTTCTCTCCCACAGGAGCTGAACTCTGCTTTAAATTGCATTCAACACTGTAGCACTTCCTTAATTCCATCTTATTACACAATTCCCCATTTATAATTAACTCTCTGGAAAACACGCTCCTCAAAAATAACCAAAACACAAACAAGCAAAGATGCATGCATTTTGGGATTGGAATATCAGATTCTACAAGTTATGTAGGATTGGAAAGTTTTGTTTAAAAGTTGGAAGCTTCAGTTCAGAATTGTTTTTATTCTTTTTCTTGAAAGACATAGTGTCAGCTACTAAACAGAAAATAAGCCTTATTCAAACAGTCCTTCACCTTACACTTAACTTCCCTTAGGACATTCAGGACAGCCCACTCTTGCTCAGAAAATAGAGATGATGGTTAATGTCTGTCCTCTGGCATAAAAAATAATGGGGAGAAGAATTTCTGCAGCAGTGCAATATATCCACATGAAAGACATCAAAACCTGTGTTATATGCTTCAGGAAGAAAGAGTATGTACTGTGCAGTAGGTAATTTTTCTGCACTTTCAAAGACACTAGTCTGAATATCGAAAAGGCTGATGGAGAGATGTGAAGCTGCCACCAACTTACTTGTGGACTCTTACAGAAATATCCAAAAAGTCTACTTAGCAAAGAAAGAAGAATGGAGTTAATTTAATCAAGATATATCTTCATAATAAGCTTTTTAGTACTGGGTAGAAAAGTAGTTGGCTACAAAAAAGCCTCACAAAACAACCAAATAAAGCTGCCATTAAAAGTATGGTTTACATCTTATCATTCATTGTGATTAAACATTAGATAATGTCAGGTGAAATCACTTAATCATAGAATCATCAGGGTTGGAAGAGACCTGAAAGATGATCAAGTCCAACCATCAACCCAGCACTACCACTCTAATCCCCAAACCACTAAATGATATCGTCCAATGTCAGATCCAGACACCAACAAGGATGATGACTCCACCACCTCCCGGGACAACCTATTCCAATGCATAACCACCTAACGGTGAAATTTTGCACGACCTAATGTATGCAGAACAAACAAACAGAGTAAATGTACGACTGGTTTATTTCCATGTTTTATTGACCGTTAGGTAATGACCAGGAAGTTGTGGGTTGTCACTGGTCACCTGCAAACTGGATGGTACATAATTATAAAAAATTGTTCTGACACTAGTTTGACATTGTGTTGATCCTTAATATAATGGAATTGCATTAGCAGGTTCAAAGGGTGTTTAATGATTTGTTTTAGTCGTTGGTTCATTTTACAAGTGAATTTACACCCTAAATATTCTAATTAGATATTCACAGGCAAAACAGACGGACAATCACAAAAAGAACCACCAGTTTGTGAAGTTCTGATTAGCCTGTAGGGTCCATATAAATAATATTTTATCTTGTCAGAATTTATTAATGAATGCAAAGGATTTCATTCATGTATTCAAAATATTATACTTTTTGCTGTTGTAGCCTGAGACATAAAAGATGGAATTATGAATGCACATATTTTACCCAATGTGCAAAACAAACTAAAATTTTTAATTTAGAATCTAGAAATGAGAGTGATTTGGGATTATCTCTTCAGGGATCACTGTTCTCCCACAACATGCCATTTTGCTGAATGAAGTAAACATGGCAAGGACTCAGAACATATGAAAAGAAAATGTGAATTTTTAGTTACTCTAGGATGACAAATGAAGCAATTGTATGTTTTCCGGTTTAGTTATTCTTTGGGCTTTGGGTCCGTTGTAGTGTTTTTTCCCTGCCTTTTCTTGAGATTTATGCTATTCTAATACACTTTCCCCCACCATACAGCTCACGCAGCATAAAACTCACTTGCGAGTTCAGTCACTGGTGTTTCAGTCAAGACAAGAGTAATCAGTCTCCTTCACTACTCCAACAATTGCCATCCTGAGACTATAGCAAATGACCACATCAAAACAAGTGCAGCATTCTGCTGGAGTAAGCACACTGAAAGTGCTCCCTGTTAAATCATCAAGCCATCTTCTTACCTCTATTTTTTTCCCCCGAAACTACTGTAAGAGACTTCCAATTTTCTTTGTTACTTTTGTTACTTTTTATTACACTTTTTAAGTATTCATTAGAAAAATCCCCCAGGTGTACACTATTATTTACCTGGTTTCTTCAAAGCAGAGTTACAAATAAGCCACACTGGAAGCACTCTAGGCTGTCTCATCAAAGGAGGATTAAAGAGACACATGGAAGCTCAAAAACAGTAATCAGTAAATCTTTGTCTAAGAGGGATGGTGGGAAAACCAGAGTACTGTTCTTGCATATAAAGATTCAAGAGAACTGTTTTTCAATTTGTTTCTGAATGTTGATAAGACTTTGTGAAATAATATAATCCTATCTCTGTAGAGAATATATGTAAAAAGCCCATCCAGTGTATAACTGCTCATTTGATAACTGCTGGTGAATATCCGTTTGACTCCAGATGAGAATAACTTCATGCATATTAAAAAGTACTATCAGAATGATGAAAACATGCAACTTCAGAAAAGGCTTGCAAATGTTTCCTTTTGCAGTACTCCCGAGCATAGGAAAGGTAAGAAATTAGGAGCAGCTTCAGAAAAGTTTCCTCAAAAGAAGTGCATTTAACCTCCTTTTGCAACAGCAAGAATGAAATATGTCTTCCTGGCATTGTGTACATTAATCAAAATAAAATATTTCATACTCTCATAAGAATGCATTAAATTAAGGATACCTTATTAAAAATATAAAGGAAATCAAATAAGTCTGTGAAGGCTCTGCACATACTGTAAAAGGGAAAAAAAGTAGATCTTTGCATAGGTACTGTTATTCAACATACAAGTACCTGAGAAGACAACAGATCAGGCTTTATTTTTACAGTAAAGTTGTTCTAGTCCTTGAAGAAACAATATGCCACTCCCTATGTACCTTGCTGTTCTCTTCAACTCTTGTGTTTCCTGCTCACTAACACAGAGGAAAAAAAGCTTGGTTTTTAATTGTATCACTTCCTGGTGCAGTTCCTTTGTGACTGGGTAAATGCCTGAGCCAACACACGGTAGGGGATGAGTCAAAAATAGGAGTGGGAACATATTTTTTTTTCAAAAACAGCATCACAGTGGCCACATACAGTGTTCATTTGTACCACAATGAGCCAAGGGGATTATGTGCCTGCATCTGATTCCCTGCCTGATGGAAGTATACACTGGAATTTAACAGATACTTTTCTCACTGAGGCTTAACTCCATTATATAGTTATCAATCACATGTGCCAGCTAAGCTTTGGCATTTAGTATTCTAGAGGAAGACAGGACGATCCATGTCTCTGGTCACGTACCTATTCCTGTAAGATGAATGGGACAACTTGATCCTGAGGAAGGAAAAACTTCAACTCACGAGCTAGGATTGGCTGTATCAGCCAACCTGCTCAGGAGAAAGGTCATACCACTGCCTATCCACAAGGAAGAAAGAGAATGCAGGAGATGTTTGGACCTCAAACAGATATTTGGTAATAAAAAATTCTTGTGTGTTGATTCTCACTGAAAACAATGATTTCTAAATAAGGAAAAAATGGAAAAGCTTTTCCTCCCATGAGGAGAGCCAGGAAATTAAGCAAATTGTCCACATAGGTTGTTCAGACTCCATCTTTGGAGGTTCTTAAGACAGTCTGGATAAAGGCTTGAGCAACCTTGCCTCACCTGAGAGCTAAGTCTGCTTTCAGTAGTAGACTGGACTACTCAGATCCTGAGTTCCCTTTCATGCTGAACTATCCTGCTTATAAGGTTTTGTCACTCTGTCTTGTGTTTCCTTGCAACCTGGTTATGTGGACACACACATAACCTACTGAATTCCAGGATTAAACTCTGTATTTTCACCTTTGGTTGATTTGTATTTCCATGGATATGACAATTTCTTAAAGTCAGATTCTCCTTTTACTAGGCACTGAATCTAAATGCCACAAAGTAACTCTCATAAGAAGCACAGACTTCAAGGTCTCTACTGTTAAGTGCCAGATTTTCATCATGTAACTCATGTTTATAAGTGTCTATTCTGCCTGCAAAGTTTGAGGTACGTTTGTGACTGCACTTTGAACTACAACCTGAGAAATGATTGCAGAAAACCCCATCAAAACAGGGTACTCACTATGGAAGGGCCTTCTATTTTTTCAGAAATGTACAAGAACAAATAGTACAAAATAACAGAAGGGTCTCTGCCTCTACTGTTAAACATTACTCCTCTCTTAGATTCAAATCTTTCTCATGTTTCAGTAAGAATTTTGAGAGTACCAGATGTAAAGCCAGTTTCAAAGTCCTTTTCAGATGATGATTGTCAGATAGAATCACACAATAGAGCGATGAAAAACATTCCATTAACCTCCACAGTCACTGTAACAAATTCCCCTCCTAACACTATCATTGAGCCTGAACCCTACACATTACAGAATACATTGTGCTTCTTGGAGGGTTCCAAATGACCTTATGGAAATGCCACAGATGAAATGTTGAATCACCAAGCAAAAAGTTAAACCACAGAAGCAAACAGTAAAGGACAGAAATACCTGGTTTCTATGGGAAGCTTTTGTTTCCAAGTAAGCAAAGAATTTCCTTTTTGCTCTCAGTCCTTCAGAAAAAGATAAAAATTATAACACACAATGGATGGATTATCAAAGGCTCAAACCAGATAATATTTTTAGCATAGGTATTCCTCCTGTTCCTGATTTTCTGCTCTCCCTGTTCCACAGTTGAGCATTATCTCTGTTACCTTCTGTTCCCTGTTTCAGAAGGAGAGAAGGATTTAGGCACTCCAAAACTTGGCTGCTTTTTGCAGTGACTTTTTTTTTTCCAACTAAATCCAATAAAAATTAATTCTATCCACTATCAATAAACAAATACTTTGCTAATTACAGGAGGTTTTTATGACTGCTCTTGTTTGCTCTATTAATTGAATAATTTTTTCCTACCTATTTGGCTACAACCACAACATTCTTCTGAAAGCATTTTTTCAATGCTAAGCAGAATCAATTTTGCTACTATTCTTTAAACTTAAATTCAACTGTTATCAGATTACAAACTTTCTCATCTGGGGCTTTTAGCATCCTTGTTAAAATCATATTATTCATAACCATTACTTTTCTGAGTCCTTCCTCTGAGCATTAAACACAGATTTAAAAAATTTGTATAAGTGAGAAAACAGTAATAATATCTAAAGCAGTGTCAACAGTCTTCATTACTAAAAAAGAGATTGTTACTCTTGTCACTTTCTAATTTGAAGTGATTTTTCAAGAAAATAAATGCTGGGCTGGAGGTGGAATTTTTTTCCTCCTATTTTAATCTCTTCTTATGAGAACCTCTGCTTCTTGATCTGTCTGTTTTGCTTTTTTTCCTTCAACATATTATTATTTTCATTGGTACTTGTATTATTGAGGTGTGATTTTCTATCCCTGTGCTGCCACATTTATGTCAGGCAGAGATTTTCCTCTGTAGCCTTAGATATGAACATTATTTAATCAAGTACATTGACTGAAAATAAATCTAACCTATTCAGGCACTGGATAAATAAAATAACCACCTTGTTAAAAAGATCTGATTGAGAACCTGTTTTATTAATGCATGTGTCTGTTGTAGGTTTGCCATAACAGTACATTTAATTTTTAAATGCTTCCTAAAGGCTACTTTCTATTGTAACCAAACTGGCAATAAAAGTTGCCATGTAGATATCTAACATGGATAACTGCTTTTTCCTCACAAAAAAACCCAACCCCAGATAATATCCTTCTTCATAATAGATAATATCTTCCTGCTCACCCTCATTTTGCTTTTAATTACCACTAGTGAGTATATTCTTCTCAAATATTTCTTACAGGTTCAGTTTACCATTTTGTTCATTCATAGCACTAGGAAAATGAGATTAAGAGTCAGGAAATGCTAATTAACAACAAATAGCTAAGTAACTTTTATTTGGTCAAAGGTTGGACTCCTGCTCTAGCGTGTGGCCTTCCAGGCTGCAGACGGATCTCTGTTCCACCATGAACCAAGATGGGGTGTTGCGGTGAGCCATGGCCAGAGCCATGGCCAGAGCCATGGTCAGCTGGACCAAGCAGATCAAACGGTCCAGTGGTTTGATGCCTCCACAGCACCAGGATTTGAAGGCACAGTAAGCACCCAGACAGCTGTGTGAAGCATGCTGACCATTGGCTGCTGCCTCCCCCCACCCCTTATGGTTCATATTTGGTTATTCCTCTAGAAAGTTCTATGTTCCTTGGTTGGTAATTGGCTCATGTTGCTCCTCTACCCCCCACTTCTTCTCCCATTCACCCTGGTCCCTTCTTCCCCCTTTTGTAAGACCCCATAACTGGTATTTTATCGGTTATTGTATGTTCCCCCTGCCTATTATGTAGGGGTATAAAACCCCCTCACCCGCCTAATTTTATGGGCTCTCCTTGTGGCTTTCCCCTGTGAATAAACCCTCCCCTGTCCCACGAGGAAGTCCCTCCGCTTCTTCCCTCCTCCTTCGCGCACCTTGGCAACAGGAGGCAAGGCGAACCCGAGCTGGTGCTTTGCCTGCCCTCCAGCGCTGCGATCGGCTCC